>JAGFPH010001109.1:201190-216774 GCA_018207615.1 Philaenus spumarius | reverse complement strand
GCAATTAATGTAAGCTGAAACCCCCCTATATGTTGGGCTACAATGATTCTTACTAATTTTTCTGCAAATTTATAATCGTATTTAGACTGATTTTGTGCGTTACATTCCAACATAAACTAACATAGTTAATTCTGGTGTGTAGTAGAGAATAATAAACGGATTTTTAATCAAATACTAGTTTCTTAGCATAGAGTTTAGTTTAGATTCTACGTATATACGTTATGTACCTTGGTTTTTGTAACGTTTTACAAGTAAAATAAATTTCTTTGTTTTGGGTAATTTCAAAATAGCGTTCGTTTAAACATATTTAAAGTTTGTTTATTTCGTAAAACTACCTAAACAGAAAAATGTTTTCCATTTCTTAGCGTTAAACAAAAGAGGTTAAACAAAATTGGTGTCTTTACATTCACTGGTCTTGACCACCAATGTATAATTTATTTCCGTCATGATTATTGTTATAGTTCAGTTATTGAGTTCAAGTGTTAATCCGTTATTATTATTGATGCCATTTTGGTAAAGCTTTCAGCTGACGGGTAGAACGCGAGTCAAATTTTGTTTTATTTCAATTTACATTAAAGTAATGTTTTTTGGTTAGTTTGTAGTTTATTATTTTTTTCAAAAATACGCATTAGCAAGTCTTTTTTAATAAGATATAAATTTTTAATAAGATACCTAAAAATAGTTAATTTTATTTTGTTTTTGATATCAGCTTCTGCCGTCTTCGTTTAACCTGTTTTCTTTAATAATAAAGTTTTCCTGAACGGAGCGTGATCTCTACGAAACTTTCACCTTCATATATTTGATTAGTAATGTAATTTTATAAGTATATTCCATATAAGATTAGTTTTTGAAGTATTAATTTTCCAGAACAAGATACCACCATCTCCAGTGACGTCATCAGTAGAAGAAGAGATTGTGGAGAGGACGATTCCGTATCTGCAAAGAGCAGTATCCTGCGAATCTGTCTGCTCTGATACTTCTGTAGCCGCTCAGGATCTGCAGGAACCAAATGTCACTGGATACTTGTGCGTTGGCTTGGAGTATGACAGGTAAGAAATAAAACGGGTTTTTTAAGAGATATTTCAGTGTAATACTTAAAAGTTATAGGTTTTTGAACGGACAAATAAATTATCTAGGTTTTGGAGGAGAGGTCAATGAACAGGTCGCGATAAGGTCAGATTGACCTAAATTATACGAAAAACGTGCTGCTCTTTAAATTACTGGTATTACACTAAAGCAGGTTCTACAGAGTTTCAATAATGGGTTATCCCAGACCACAAACATTTCTAAAAGTAAAATTTGTCGTACTATCTAGCTTTTGAATCTGGGTTTATATTAAAATTGTATGATCAGAAATTGACCGAAACCAACACGTTGAACTTTCAGTAGACCATTACTTCCAAAGCTTAAGTGGTAATAAAGAGGATTTTTTTCTGGAGGACTTTTTTCTGTAATGCAAAAATGGAGCCTCTATAACAGATTTCACTTAATCTGTTCAGTGATTTGGAAAATGTGATAAGGCAATCAGGAGATTATTTACAAGAAATATGTTAAATGAAACCAGAGATCAAGAGCTAAGCTCTAATTAAATGAAAACAATTTTACAAGAGTGACATGGCTTCTTGCCAGAAATAAAATCAATTGAGATCCGACTCCCTCGTGTATTGCATTGAGAACCTGATGATTGGTTTCTAACATTGATCCAACTAAGTCCCAGTGGAATTTCCTACGAAGTCTAGATTCCTACTTTGTGCATGCAATTATAAAGCCTTCGGTAGAGGTCACATTCGTGTACGAGTGAGAACATCATCATAATTGTGTAATAGTTTTATCGGTCATTTGCAATAACTTTTTTATAGTAATCTATATATATATAAGCGAAATACCACTCACTCACTCACTGACTCACTCATCACGATTTCTCAAAAACTAACGAACGGATTGAAAGGTCGCCATAGGTGCTCATTAAGAAAGGGTTTGAACAAATTCGAAATTTTAAGGGGGGGGGGTCAAATTTATTAAAAAACGATTTCATCAAAACTACCGAACGGATTGGAATGAAATTTGGTACGTAGCTTCCTCTAGGGTCATAGGTGCTCACTAAGAAAGGGCATGAAAAATTTCGAAATTTTAGAAGGGGTTTGGGGGATCAAAGTTACTAAAATCATAATTTCAGATGTTTTATTATTATGACAATAGTGCTTTTATTATTTAAGATCTATATATATAGAAGCCAAATACCACTCACTGACTGAACACTTAAAAAGAATACAATTAAAAAGACTGAAAATACCAATCACCACGGGCAACGCCGTACGGATCAGCTAGTAGTTATATAGATTCAAAAGTATCTATTCTCATACCAAGCAAAAACGTAAAATTAAGGAATAAAAACGAAACATCTAACTGAAAACTACATGTCTATATTACCTAGCAATAATAAGACACCGAGAATTAGAATACTAGAACTCAAAAAACGTAGGCTATATCAAATATACAAACTGGAAGAAACATCGGCAGCACAGACACACTAAACATAATTATCACAAGTAATGTCAAAGCAACTATTGTGTGAAACCAATGAATTCTTAACACTTATAATGTTCAGTATTCATTGGTGAAACTGACGGAACTTGCCCACCCTATACGAATTCGCTCATCCTTCAGCCTCTTGATTTAAAATCGGTACTTTTTATTTTCTTGACAAAGAATGTCGAAAGCATTCGCCAGAAAATCCACGTCAGTGGTAGCTTTTACTAAGTTTGTTGCTAATGCTATTTGGAATTTAATCTCTTTAAAATTTATAATTTTTGTTTCGGAGACGGCTTTCTGGATGTCATGCCGTTTAAAGAAGCTTGTACTTTGTTTTTAGAAAACACTTCTTCAAATATTAACACACATATATATTTTTTAGGCTAAAGCAGATCAGGATTTTAGATTTTAAAATTAAAGAGTCTAAAGCAGATTATTAATATAAAATTCAAATTATATTTTTTCCTTGCATTCTATGTACACACACACACACACACACACACACACGTTAAATGTCAATTTATTATCTTACAATTTCTTATAGTTAATGATATCTTTTAAATTACAAGTTATTTAATTATAATAATTGTGTTGTAATATTTGTTGTTATAATTGTCTCTGTTGTGAGAGTTAGATAAATAATGGTTTTTGTTTTCAATTGAAAGACTATCTGACCTGTGTGAATATTTCGCAAGTTAGGAGTAGGCCTACTTACCTGATTCAAAATATTGATTTAATTAAGTAAATTACGTTTATTTATTTACGTTGATTTAATTTGATTGACTTGTATGATAGATTACACTTGCATATACAATGTAAACAATCTAACAGCTGTCATTTTAGTTAAGCAGATTGTTAATAGATGGAGCCTATCATTAGTAACCATAAATTATGAAGTACAATATAAAAGTTGTTTTAAACAATTTTTGTTAAGAAAGATGAATTTTAAGCTGTTTGTCTATTTTTCGTCAATAGCGGTGAACATAAGCTTAAATATTATGCTTGAAGAATTAATTTTGATGAAGAATTAAGAAATATATCACTTAGCGACAAAAAAAACACACATTTAAGAAATAATATAAAAAGATAATGTTTCGTTATTTGTCTTAAATTTATTGAATAAATTGAAATAAATAATGAATAAATTGAAATAAATAATGAATAAATTTAAATAAATAATGCATAAATTGAAATAAATAATTACTAAATTGAAATTCGTTAAACAGTTGTTTTATTGTTTGCAGTTATTAATTTATGTTTACGCTAAGAAAACCAATACCCTCCCATATAAATAGTAAATACAGTATTTATTTACAAACATTTTAAATAATGGTTCAATGATTCAATTAAATTTTACTTTTAGGTTATAAGTTAAAACAAACAGCTCGGATTGCAATGGCAG
Organism: Philaenus spumarius; assembly: GCA_018207615.1. Lineage (NCBI taxonomy): Eukaryota > Metazoa > Arthropoda > Insecta > Hemiptera > Aphrophoridae > Philaenus > Philaenus spumarius. The sequence goes on along the minus strand of JAGFPH010001109.1, from coordinate 212,840 downwards.
CCAACTTCTAAGTCTCCGACTGTGTTGTTACTTTGTTAAACCGATAGACCCAGTCGGCTGAGTATACATTAATATTTATTCGTTAGCATAGAAGCTACAACTAAATAAATGTAAACGTAACGTCCTGTAAAACGTTAATTTTAATTTTGTTAGTGCTACAATTTAAACTGTCTGAAAACTAATGAGCTCGGGGAAGACTAAATTATCCACCAGTTAGAGGTTTTTTTCAAATAGGATCAGTAATTTCTGAGACTACACCATACACGAAACATACAAATTTACTTTTATAATATTAGTAAATTTGATTCTAAAAAACCATTGCGAACATACGAATAACACAAAATTGAAACCCAATTTAAAAAATCTAATTTATTATTAAATCTTATACATTGTAGGGCACTAAATTTAATGAAACAATAGGTAAATAGATCAAAAAACTATCACTTGTTCGTATTTTTAATATATACTGTGTTCCATTTCTAAAAAAAAAATTAATATCAGAACTTAAAATATTTTAAAGTTTTTGAAACTCTTTTTTGAGTTTAAGTATCCAAGTCACAGATTTTAATCTAAGTTTATGGTACTTACTCCGTCTGGTGACTTATTGTAACTTTTTACGTTGCGCGTAAAAGAAGCAACTCCATAAACTTAATACGCCTAGAAAAGAAAAAGTCAAAAGAACCTTTGTCTCTAATGAATACGGCAGCATTTTTCCAGAAATATTAACCAACTTCGTCAACAAATTAAATATAACAGAAGCTTTCTAAACAAAACACAATACAGGCAATATACTACGCCAAAAGTCAACGGCACCGGTTGAAACCTTGACGGGTGTTAATAAAATAACTTGTAGTGATTGCAATAGTCACGACAAAGGCCAAAAAGGCAGAAATGTTGAAACTAGATTCAAAGAGCACCTTCCTACCAGTAATATGTTTAACATAAAATCAAGTTATGAACGTCACTTCATGGAAAATAACCATATATTCAATAATTTTGACAGTAACTTCCAACCGTTACATATATGCAGTAAGGGCAGATACATGGAGGCCGATGAAGAATTCGAAATTAGTATGACACTATGTAATTGTTATTTCAATTTATCGTCGACAATCGTCGTATTTTTAACAATGACAGGCGTTTCTGTATCAGCCATTATTAAGTTAATGATGTTGGAAAACTTTTCCGTAGTCATAGAACAATTAAGGAAACACGGATTATATTATGTAGGTTTTTGTGAATAATTTATTTAAATGTTCGTGAAAGTGTTTATCACAACGTCATTAACCTGGTAATGGGTTAATAGCCGAAACGGACGTCTTTCTTGAGAATACGACGATTTATTATTGACGATGGCAAGTTGTAATATTATATTAATTTAAAACAATAGTCAAAATGGTGACAAACAAAATACATGATATTGTTTCGTCTCACCATTGGCGTAAGAAATCCACGTTTCGTCTCCAGTAACGATATGGGGCAATAGAACCTCCCGAATAAAGGTGGGAAAAAGTACGTGCACATGTCTTTGTGCTCCCAATGTAAGACAGCCTAGGGTGTCAGCCAAAATTGTGGAAAAGTTTTTTTTAAGATCACTATTTGTAAGGTGACGATTTCCTCTCACTTTCGCTTCACACACTCGGCAATAACATCGGTCTGAACACTAAGCCTGTCATTCTTCTGATCATCTTGAACATTTGAACAGCCTTCGCGAAAATCATGGCACCATTTCATTCACTATTATATACCAGGTGTTCGGAAAGTCTGGAAATGGTTTAATATTTCGTATATATGGAAAATTTGAAGGTAGATGTGATTGAGGAACCTACTCTATGTAAAAATGCTATTTTATTAAGATTTCAAAAAATTTATCCGCCATCTTGGATTTGTCATTTTGAATGTAACTTTGTTTTTTTTTAAATGGGAAAACGGTCATGTAAAACATCATTTCGATGTAGAATTTCTAGAGAAAACCAACGTTGAAGTTTGCACATCCATATCCTTAACCGATTAAAAATGGTATTATACGATTTTGCCCCATTTTGCTGTACTATTATTTGTTTTATATTTATTATTATTCTTCTTGGATTTAGAATAAAATAAGCTTTCAAACGATATGTCACACAACGATATTTGGGAGTATTTCAAAATTTCAAATTTTTGAGTTACAACAATTTTGATTTTTTCAAAATTGATTTTGAGTGGTTCAATCAAATATCGTTGTGGGGAATATCTTTTGAAAGCTTATTTAATTCTGAATCCAAAAAGAATAATAATAAATATAAAACAACAGCACAATGGGCAAAATCGGAAAACACGATTTCGTTGTTTTTTGGCCGAAGTTTTTAATCGGTTAAAGATATGGCTGTGCAAATTTCACCGTTGGTTTTCTCTCGAAATTATTCCTCGAAATGATGTTTTACGTGACCATCTTCCTATTTAAAAAATAAAGTTACATCCAAAATGGCGGATCCAAGATGGCATATCAATTTTTTGAAATCTTAATAAAATAGTATTTTTTATAGAGTAGGTTCCTCAATCACATTTACCTTCAAATTTTCCTTATATACGAAATATTAAACCGTTTTCAGACTTTCTGAACACCCGGTATAGGCCCATGTTTCACACGATCGTCGGTTAATTTTAGCAGCATTAAGGCCTCTAATCCACTTTCTGAAATTCTAATCACTGATAGGATTTCACAATTGGAGAGAATATCACGCAAACAACAATGAATTGAAGACAATAATGTGGATATGCTCAACATCTATTGTGCATGCGCATTGTCTCTATTTAAGACAACCAATCCTCACTTTTGAAACATTCATCGTAATAAACAAAACTTTAAATTAACCTTCTACCAGACCACATATCCAAAGTTGTAACCACAAACTCTAGCAGGTTACAACTTAGTTTAAATCAGTAAAGTTAACTCTATCCTCCTAGAAAGTTAGACGATCCTACAAATTTAGTCTTGCGACAGTATTGCAGCTTTATCGTTATTAACAAGGACAGTATAAATTGAAAACGGATTTAATTATTGATTTATTTGAACCAATTTCGTGGACTTAAGGTCAATAGTAGTCTACGTGTTCAAAATATACGCCATTGCAAGTTCTAATCTATAAATCCCTTGCTGTAACAAAAATTGGTAGAAGAAACATTTTTTAAAGCGATCGTTTTATATAATACTTAGAAGGTTTACAATAGCTTTGTAATAATTTTATACTGGGCTACAAAGAGAGTTCTGTTGTTCTTCAACTTTTATTTTGTCCACCCCTTAAGTCCTTTCAAAAATGTTTCAGTACTACTCTTTGGAGGCTTAACAACTTCAAACGGAAGCAATATTTTTCATATTAAAGGAGTTATAGTGAGTTTTTAAATTTTCCAAAACCATTCTCCCTATTTCTACCCTAACTTACTCTTTCATTTTCGATAAAGACATTGTTTAAACTAGTTTATTTTGTTGCCAGTAAAATAATGCCGCTTCATATTTAAAAATATACAAATAAATTAAGGTAATCTTCTTTCTTTAAAAAATTAGACAAATGTAATAACATAAAATTTAACACTTGACGGTAAAAATGTGTAACGAACGGAAACTGACTGACATTTACATTTGACCGCATAAAAGGCCGGTTTTCACAAAGCGGACAAGGCACGTACAGGTTTTGGACAGTGTCGTTTGAACCGAATCGATGAATGATGATTTTACATAAGAAACAATGAAAAAGTCAGATGTCGGTTTTCACTTGTGGTGCAGGTTTCGAACAGGGTTCGGACAGTGTCATTTGCATCAGTCGGGGGAGAGATTCAAACGACACTGTACGAAACCCGTATATGTCTTGTCCGCGTAGTGATAACGAGAAACATGCTAGAAACAGGCTGCCTACGGACAGCAAAGGGTCGTGCGTGAAGTATTCGGCGATTTTCAGATCTGTTCGGTCGCCTCCGTGCTTTTTGTCTCCTGCGCTCAGTCAGGAAGTCAACCCGGGCTATTTCATTAGGAAAGTGTGTTGTCTAGTTAAGAAGTTATTTTCAATAGTGTTTTAAATGGCGTTTTCTTTATATTTTAAAATGGACGAAGAAAACGTCATTTATATTTTAATTTTGAATTAGTTAGAAAGATCTAGTGCTTGTACAATCTACAGCATTCCGATTATGACAATGTAAAAGCAAAAGAAAATATATTATTTTATTGATATCTATATTACGGAAATAACTTTTATTTTCTGTATCATATTTTACAATTATTTTAGTTATGACACAGGCCGGTGACTTATTTTTTGTAATGTTACAATCTATTTTATTTTAGCCTACATATTTAATAAAAAATATCAATGTCTATTACAACAGCCATTCAAGATGATTTTATATAAAAAAAATATATAACAAAATATTTAAAACTTCTACTTATGTAGAAATAGCACGAAGGTTGTACGCGTAGTGAAAACTGAGGCGACACTGTATGTTACAGATAGTGCCAAGCAGCGTGAAGCGTCACTTGAGCATGCGCTATAACGTCTTACCCTCTCCTACTCGACTGTGAGTCTTCAGTACAGTCACTACCAGAAAGTGTTGATTTAGAATCAACACGACTACTTAGCAGACATGAATTAGGTAGGGCAGGCGGCTCTGACTGTACTCCGCCGCGAGAGGGAAAATGTGGTGGGAGCCGACGTGGGAGACTGGCACACTCCCCTCTTCGCGCTCCATCCTAATTGGCGCTATCTGTACTTGCCTTGAACGTACCTTGTACGTGTTTTGTCCGCGTAATGAAAACCGGCCTTAATCAGATCGCATGACTAGTTTTCCCGCCATTGTAACATATTTGGCCAAGAATCTTGTAACTTAGTTCTACAAATTTACTGCACCTGATATCCATACACACAGAATTAGCTTTGACAACTATTATTTAATAAACTACATTAACTAATTAACATATTTCAATAGACTGGAAGCATTGTATTTAGATAACCTAATAGAACTCCGATCCAATGCAATATTTGAATCCACTGGAAATTCGACGATAGTGGCGCTATCTATTGGGGAAACGACGGAAGCGGTGTGAAACACCAATGCTACCAATGATTTCTCCCTAGCGCTACCTCGCGGCGCGATCATGCACTATTTTCCCGAAAACCTTTTTTTCGGCACACAGCCCCCGTATGCATGCATAATCTATTTTATTATTCATGATCTATGCTGGAAGGTACATCGAACTTAGCAGGTCGTGTTAGAGTCGGCCATAATCTTTCGACCTAATTTAGCATAATTATGAATTTATGGGCTGCACATGGCTTATCAAACGATCACCATTTAGCCGAATATTGTAATAATTAATTACACATTTAATATAGACTATACCACTCTGGAGAACACAACTTATCTCCATTGTGATTCGAACTGGACTCTCATCCCCCAAAAGATCCTTTTATTATAAATTATTAGCATCTTATATATTAATTGTCTAAAGAATGTCTTTATCATACCAGTATATTTTGAAATACCCAAAAGAAAAAACATTGCATTTATGAATATTCACTATAAATGCATCACTATAAATATTTTAAAATTCAAAATTACTCTTTAGGGCAAATTGTGAACTTCACCTCAGTTCAACAGACCTTCAACCTCAGCGAAGTCGGTAAAACAGTTAGTTTAATTATTTTCGTTTCACTTGCTCTAAAACTTGTTCACAAGGCATCTGTTAAACTCAGCTGTCAAGCAAGGTCATACTTTGTCACGGCCTTGAGACTTGTTCAAGCTAATTAGTTGCTAAGACGATATCACAGTTTCAAATAATTAATTGTACAACTAATTAACTTAAGGATTTAGTGTCTCTAAAAAGTATTTAGTTTCTTCTTCCTACTGTATCGCATTACTTTTCTCTCTCTCTCTCTCTGCCTACCAACCGTCCACTCCTGGAATTCACTCCCGGATGCAAAATAAAATTGGTTGACGGCCTAGTCCAGTTTTCGATAATCTTTATGATAAGTCTCACTTTATGGACAAACTCAGCGAAACTTTCTTGTCTTGAGGAGAATAGGTTGCAGTCGGATTTGTTTGAATGGGTGATTGAATGTTTGTAAGTATATGTATGTTTATCTCTATTATTTTTGTATTATACTAGTAGATTTGATTTTTTTAATTGTATATATTAGTACAAATGAAGTGCCCTTTTAAATTTTTTACGGTTTATATTTACAGAAAAATAAAATAAGTGATGTTTAAAAAAATACGCCATGTTATTTAAATTGGACAACTTTTTTGTATGAACTATCCTTAGTTTGGGAGATCCAGTTAACGTGGGCTCATGACAAATGTGCCAATTTGAAGCTCAAACATTCCAATACTCCCCAAAATTATAAAATTTACCATTTCCTCCAAATTTATGTTTGTTAAAAAATATAAAGTCCAAAACATTCCGCATGTTATTTATATGGGAGAATTTGTATCTAGAACCTCGCCCTAAGTTTGAGAGACCATTCAACGCTCATAATATCCACATCAATTTGAAGCTCAAACTAGTCCATATTTCGTAAAATTGTTCAGTGTGTCATTTTAGTACTTTAAATGTCTTACGTAATTCAAAACGTAATGCCTTGTGACCGTTGTGGTGAGTTTTGTAGTAACTTTTTGACCAATTTTGATTGTAAAGTAACAAAGTTCAACTTGTTTTCAATTTTAATTTATTATAAGTTTGCAAACTATCAATTCGTATCTTGACGCTAAGAGGAAAATAGTAGGAAAGAGCAAAGAGGAAGCTTGATGAAATTAATGATACATATTTAGTAAACATGTGAAATTTCTTAAAAGTAAACAATTCAACTAACTATTAAAGTAAAATAATTCAACAGATAGATAAATATAAGTGACAATTCAATTTGAATTATTTGTTTGGACAATTTTTAAAAAGTATTTTCCAGACGAAGGGATGTTAGCTCAATACAGCCGTGAATGTCATCAAAATTATTTCATTTAATTGTTTGATGCGTTTTGTATGGAAAAACCATGTGTGTAAGAAAAATGTAAACTCATAAGTTACAAAAAATATTATTCTTTACAATAACAACCAACTGCATAAAATAACAGATAATACAGCGAATTTCAATAACCAGCTTAGAAACACAATGTTAGGTTAGGCCTAGGTTATTAGCGAATTTCCAAAGGAAATATGAGCTATTGCAGTGTAAGACCTACCTAAGGTCGGGAGTAGTAAATGAGCACCGATCATAGTATCCAGAACAATTTTTGGGGTGTCATTAAAAATTATATATTTTAATATAGGAATATATGTTTGCATTCTAGCGGCCGCATTTTAAGTCCGATTTGGTCCAAATTTGGTACACACGTTGGTTATCTACGTCACTCGGACGAGTTCGTTAGCCAAAATAATCCACAACCGGAAGCAAGTTTTTTGACCGGAAGTAACTATTATTTTGAGATTTTTCGAACGAGAATGAAACTTTTTAGAGTTTTATCTAAAAAAATAAATCTAGGATATTATTCTGCATATTTTTTTTTTACCATATAGCTCGCTTGGTTCCTCCAAAATCGATTAAAACGTAAAATACCATAGGCAACTACTCAGCGCCTTCATGAGTAGATCAATTTCCCAAATATTTGGTTGAAACCCTAAAACATTTATAAACTTAATTTTGGAAATTCGCTAAACTCACGTCAGCGTTTCAGCTGTGTGGTCGAATTATTTTATTTTACTAGTCTTAATGGCAATATATATATACACAAAAATTGCCATGGCAACCAACTGCATAAAATAACATAAAACAGATGATTCGGATAACCAGCTTAGCAACACAAAATTTGAGGTTAGGCCTAGTTTATTTTATTTCAATTGTCTTAACGGCAATATATACACATCATTTTTGTTTTCTGCACATCTATGGCACAGTACTTTTCGAATGATATAAGTTACATTCCTCTCCTTCTATAATAAGTACTAAAAAAAGGTACTAAATGTCGATATTCACGTATTTATAATGACTACTAAACCCGGCAATGCTTCGGTATTACTTGATTTAATTTTATGGATGGTTATCCTATTTCATCCCGTTGACTTAAGTAATCCATTAAATCTTTTTGTTTGTAGTGACCATGTATGTTCTAAATAAAATGTAAATTGTGTGCTTAAGACCACACAAGAGAAGTGTAAACTTTTTAACACAACTTACGAAATGAGGAAACACACAATTTACATTTTTAGGTTAGGCTTAACCTAAAATTAATTATTAAAGATTACACGTTGGAATCAACTGTTTTATCTGTTATTTTATTTTATTGGTTGCTATGGTAATGAATGTAAATACACTCAAGATCATGTGTTGGGCCATCAGTCTAGGCCTAACCTAAAATTATTTTGTGTGTTTAATTTTAATCTTTTTTATTTCATTATTATATAAAAAATATTAGCTTTCTGCACTTCTTCATCATTTAAACTTTAACTGTGAAAAATTTCATAAACCTCCGTCTGCGTAGTTTTCGTAAAAAGGGAAAGTTTTTGCTTCACGTATTAATATATAGATTTTGTATTTTCAACTAACAGCTGATTTACTATTACTGAAATCTCACTACATGCTTTTGATAATTAAACAGCTGATCAAGGTTTTAACTTATTTTCCTGTACAGTAAACAACTAAATTGTAACCTTTATGAAGTAATTAATTATTACACCTGTGAAAAAGGACACATCCTTTTTTGAAGTGAAAACCTAAAGGCGCACCGCATCCAAAAAATTTTGCGGGCGGTGAATCAGATTTTTCCTTCACCCTATACTATATATAGTACACATGTTTAGGCCTACATAGCACAGTATAATATAGTTTACTTGGTAATACCTCTGAAATGGACATTGTGCTTCCTCATTTTGTAAGTTGTGTTAAAATAGTTTACTTGGTAGTGTTAAAATAACGAAATTTCAGATTAAACCAATATGAACAACGATTTATACTCATTACAGTTTTCACTTCTGTCGACTACTTTCTTTCTTTTTTAAACTTTGTAATTTTCTCAAGTAATAATAAGATTTTTTTTATTAACAAAATTAATAAATTTTTAAATATAATTATCTAATAAAGTTAAATGTTTGACGAGTGTACAGAACTTAATGATAAATGCGTGTAGGTTTTATACAATTTTATGTGTGTAATGATATTTTCATACAAACAAGTACATAATACAGATAGGCTTATGTAAAACCTTACAGTTAAGTTATTAACGTTTTAAAAGTCGTTATCGTATTTTATAATTGTGTCAAACTACATTGTGACGTCTTATTCTGATTTTACTAAAATCGTTTGAGACCTTCATAAAGGCAATCGAGCATTCAAAAGGCCTCGTTTTTCCTTATAAGTTACGGCATCCTAAAAATGTAACATATAAAATAAATAACTCAAACACTTAAGCTTACTAAAATCTAGAATATTATAAGGTTTATATCTTGTAAAAATAGCAGATGACAACAAATTACTATTATAATAACTCACAAATTAAATTAATGATGCCGAGAAAAAGCTTAGGAAATGTATCTTATTTTGAATTTGTCGGCTTCGGCTAAATTTCTTGTTGAAATAAATAAATGTAGTCGTGCAGTACTTGATGACAAAAGCATACGTAGAAAGGCTCAACAATAACGCCCGATTCATATCTTTTCTGATTCAGCTGTTGAAAGCTATCTACGTCATTTAGAACAATAGCTCAAACATCCATAAAGTTGCCTTTGTGAGAGATGGTGGTTTTCATTAGAAATAATTGCAAGACTACATAGACTACAAGCTCATCATATGTACAGCGTGTTCAGGAATTCAATTGATTTTGGTCTTTAAAGTGTTTAGAGCTACGAAAGTGTAATAATAATACTGTAAATTCTTTATTCCTCCACAAGGAGGCTACAAATAGTGTTTGTGAAATAATGGGCTAAAAAGTTTTTTGGATTTCCAAAAGTAAAGATACTGAAATCATACAAGTGGAACAAAAACCTTCTCAGTCAACTAATAAGAAAATATAATACAGGGGTATTTTTTAGAAGAAGACTGCCATGAATGTAAACGTACTGTCTAAATACTATAAGTTAGAACTTCAGGCTATTTTGTTTTTGTTTTTTTTAATGCTTGAATGCAGGTTAAACATTCTGTGGCTAAAGACTATACAAGCAATAAAAAAAATAGTTCGAAGTTCCAACTTATAGCCACAGTATGTTTACCTGCATTCAACATTAATGGCGGCCCTCTTCTAAAAAAGACACTAATATACTGTCTTAATAAAGACAGTAGGCCTATATCTCATACATTAAGATTTGCATTAACTTAAAGAGAGCCAAACCATTTCTGGAATATAAGCAGGCCACCTGAAGTTGCTCTTATGATATTTTGGATTTTGGAATAATGTTTTATCCTAGCAAAATGTAGAATTTTTTGCATACTACAAATTGTTTAAATGGAAACCAGTATCTTCTGACGTGTAAAGGGCAACAAAGACAAAATGAATGGTGAAAATAAAATATTTTGTATTCCATCCCATCCAAAATGTTTTGATGAAAACGTTGCTACTCAATCTGATTTTAGATGATCGTGTTTCAAGACTTGCATCACAGCATGCTTTCATTGGTTCTTTGAAGGTCGGACCCTAGGCTGATATCTCAATAAAAGGTGTTTTTCAGAGATCTTTACTGTAATGTATATTTGTATGGTTGTTTCAGTGATGTCGCAGATCTAAGTGTCAATGTAGTGGAAGCCAAGGACTTGACCAGTAGCGATGTGAACCATCCTCCTCACTTACCCTTGGATACTTACGTCAGAGTGTATTTGTTACCGGACAAGTCTACAAACATGCAGACAAGGGTAGGTTCCACTGACCAAATATAACTTAACCTGGCATGTAATGTCAAAATCTCACCTTGCTTAATGTAAAGTAACCTAAATTTAAAAAATCTAAAATTCTTAAATTTTAGACTGGACCTAACAACCTAATCTAACATTATATTTTTGAGTTAGCCACCTTATGTATTCCTTTCTTACGAAACGCTTTATGCGCAGAGTGTGGGGCACCAAGTCCGTCTAGTTTACCCACTAAAAAACCCTCCTTCATCTCCAGGCAATCTCAACCAAGGAACCGTTTTCACATTAGGCCTACCTCGTAGTGGTGACTTTAAATCAATTCTCCGTTATTTGTCTTGACTACCTGCCTTCTATGCTACTTCCGCATTACTTCAACTCTAATTCCCGAGTTTCCTGCTCCTTTTGTACCAAGATCAGGTTACAAAACCTGGTTGTCACCTCCGATACTGCCTCCTCTCAAGCAAAAGTTCGTACAGTCGCTTTCCGTATACATTTCTGTCCATTTGCTATCTCGGACAATAGAATAGAAGTATGTGCTCTGGCATCATATAGGAGCACCGAGAATGCTGCATCCATGAACACCTTTCTCTTGCAGTATTTAGGCCCCTATTGTTTGCCATGTCGCGTCAAATTACTCTAACCTTTCTTTCGGCCTTAACAACAGGACTCTGTATATTATTGTCATCCTCATATTTCTGCCATATCCAAGTACGTCAGTTTCTCCTTCGTTTTAATGTCCATGTCCTCCACCCAAACTCTCTAATCACCCAGATATCTTTGAGTAACCAGTAATA
>JAGFPH010001109.1:177070-201090 GCA_018207615.1 Philaenus spumarius | reverse complement strand
GTTGCGTCTGAACTCCTAAACGTAAACATTGGGCGATTGTCGGCCGATTCGTACATTTTGTTTTTGTTGATTAGCGAAAATCGCCGGTACAGAGCAACATCGGCGGCGACAGAAATCGTCACCTGTCTTGACTGTCTATATTGTCATAAAATTATCTACCGACACCGAGTTTACTCCAATATATACCAAGTTTGGCAGTGCGATGGATCAACTAACCGCTGCAGTTATTAGTATCATGAAAAAGCCCCCAAAAAATAAGACGACGATGGTGGAGGAAGAAAATGTTTAATAAACAAGATAGATATTTTAACATTCACAGAACTTTTATTAAATAACTAGCTTCTCTCGCAGTTGTAATTAAATAAATAAAAGGACTCTCGGGTAAATATTGTGCCTTACCACTTACACGCAATTAAAAACAAAAGATTTTAGACCCGAGTTCAATGGCCAAAACACGCACAGTGGGTTTCGCCCAAATCGATCTATTCGTATGTATCCCTTTTAGGCCTACGTAAATTATTAGCTATGCACGAATGAACTAGCGTATACAGTAAATTAAAACACATAAGATCTCAAAGTGTTAAGCTTTTGATCCAAATCCAGTATTATGTATAATGGTCGCGAGGCTCAAAACCCCTAATTTTGTCCATAATTATTACATTTTTTTCAATTTTTAAACAGGAACTCTAAATATTTCCGGGATAAAAAGTGGTTTTGGTAAAGTGTTAGCTTAGAAAAAAAGTAAAACTATTTATTTCAAAATCAAATATAGACGCTTTAATTTTATTTATATGTACAGATGGGAGTTTGTCAACATCGATTTTTTTGCGATCACTATACTAATTGCTCTATACTATTATACAGTAGTATAGTGAGAAAATAAAAATCAGTGTATGACATGGATTTACCATCTCGTTTCCCACTCAAAATGTGTTGCCATTAAAGCATTGCAATTATAATAACGTAATTGTTCAGCTTTTATTCAAGCAGTCGTTGTATTTTACAGATATTGTCTACCATTAAGACACTTCTGGTTTACACAATTCACTCTGGTTCCTAGGAAATTCGCGATGTGATACAGCAAACCATACTCCAATTTTCTGATAAGGGCTTTTCATTTAACTCATGTGGGTTTTTAAATAACTCTTTTAAATTCTCCTGTTTTGACGGTTCAAGTCACTAAGATGACTACGCATAGCCGGTAAAAACAACACGATCAAGCACTGTATGCTGTAAACAAATGACCAAAAACACCTACAGCACTGTAGTGACAAATATAAAATACGAGTAACGAAAAAGCGTTACCAGATTGGTTGCTATAGCAATGAATGTAAACACATTCAAGAAACATGTGTTTTGGTTCATCAATTTAAATTAAGAGACGATCGGTTCCGTCCGGCGTAGTTCAGATATTATCGTCAAGCGCTGAAATACATATTCAATAAACATAAAATGTTCATTCATCAGTCTAGGCCTAACCTAAAATTATTGTGTGTATATTTAATTTATTTTGCCTGCTTAAACGGCAACATACATACAATAATTTTAGATTAGGGTTAGAAAGTAATACATTCTATAAACATAAAATGTTCTTTCATCAGTCTAGGCCTAACCTAAAATTATTGTATGTATGTTGCCGTTAAGACATGTAAAATAAATTAAACAAACAAACAATAATTTTAAATTAGGCCTAGAAAGTAATACATTCAATAAACATAAAATGTGCCATCATCAGTCTAGGCCTAACCTAAAATTATTGTATGTATGTTGCCGTTAAGACAGGTAAAATAAATTAAACATACAAACAATAATTTTAGGTTAGGCCTAGACTGATGAACAAACATTGTATGTTCATTGAATGTATTTACAATGAATGGATATGGATAGTTAACTGTGTTAACCATCTTAGCTTTGATGTTATAAAATTAATTCTACACCATTATTATAATAACATTAAACGTATGGAAACAGTAAATATTTGTATAAAAAACAACCTAATAATAAACGGCATTTGAAAGATTAAAATTATGTGATTAGCAGTTAAGGCTGGTAAAAGAATTGAAGAAAAGGTGTGATGAACTTCGTTCCTGACGGGGGTCCCACGACCGAACATTTACTTTTTTATCCATCTCCTTCATTTCCTGAGTACAGCGAATAATAATATGCACGAAGTTGACCGTCTTCATTGTCCTCTGAGCAGTTCTGAACGAAATATGTGATTTCGCTGATAGTCTCCTTAAGCATTTTAAAGACGTAACTCTACACCATAGCCTAACAATATAGTCAGTTAAGCTTTAAGCCGCGTATACACTTGTAGCTGGAGGGCTATATAGTTGAGCTATATTGATAGCTCGGTTATATAGCTCCACTATATTCTAATGTAAACGTTTTTCTAGCAACTACAAATAGCTGTACTGAAGTTGTCATTCTTTTTCTTAAAATTAACACTTAGCTTTAACTTTCTAAATTTACATTGATTTTAATTTTCCATTTATTTAATACAATTTTTTAATTATTAGTACCAGGAGACCGAGCTAAAGCTCGATTATAAGCAGGGCTATGATTTCAATAATAAATATTGGATTATTGAGTTTTGAGGTTAGGCCTATAACATTAAATAACTAAATAAAGGGTATATTCAACATTAGGCTTACCTGTAATAAAAATACAGTTTAAAGGATTAACCATAATCTCAACGCTATGCCTCAGAAATAAATCAGGCCTAAATTAAAGTTTAATATTTCAATATCGATTTAGGCCTAGGGCCTAGTTCACTCACGTCAATAACTATTATTGCAAATTTCCGTGAACATCGTTTAGGTTAGGCCTATAACATTAAACAACTAAATAAAGGGTATGTTTATTTAGCAGAAGTATTCGTTGCTATGGTAACTATAAATAGATACAACATTTTAGGCTTACCTCTAATAAAATATACAGTTTAAAAGAAAGCAGATGATTATTGTAATGGCATTGAAAACATTTGCATCAGCTGTGCTTTGTATTGTTTAAAATGGACAAATTTCATTTTTTAATTTAATAAAAAGACGTAGAAAATGAATTTTCCCAGACTAGTGACCATTTCCAATTGATTTCTCGAGGCCAAAAGCCCCATTTAAAATCAAAAAATGAAAAATCCTTAGACGGAGATTCCAGATCCATTTAGCAGACAAACAATTATCTCTCGCTTTAGAAGATAAGATTAATATTTATTATGAACTATTTATTTACTATTATTAAATTGGGAATAATTCTTTGTCTTCACGGAACAGATGTTTAAGAGTCTTTATACTTTTGAATACAAAAATCCGCGTAATATTCAACCAATCAGATGTTGAATATTACGGTTCGGGTATTACTGTTCATCGTATCGGGTACCGGTTCAAACACGTGGAATTGTCCGACTTACTTCATTGGATTACGTGATTTGACTACGTTATTATAAATAGTAAATAATGCATTCGCTCAAAAGATTGATTTCTCTGGAAACCCTCATGTATTCTTATTTGTTTAAATAGGTTTTCTTCTTTAATACAGTAGAAGATATTTTATACAATGGACTCCTTTGCGCGATATTTTGGTTCTGGCGACGTTAGGCCTAATTCTTATTGTAAATGTTTAATTTTGATTGCGTTTCCTTATTTCTGCAAATCTCTTTAGCTTTTTCTTTTGGAGTTAGTAAAATTATCTAGAGTGTATTGGTTATAATTTTGTTATCTATGTTATCCGGAAATTGTTAATTTTAGAGTTAACACACGTGGTCGTGATAGCAGAAATAAAATGGAGGTTAAGTTGGGGGGAGGGGAGCTACATATAGCTCTGCTACAAACAAATTGCACTTCTAGCATAATATCTATATAGCTGGGCTGCATAAAGTCAAAATGGCATATCTATACTAATATTATAAAGAGGTCAAATTTGTTTGTTTGTTTGTTTGTAGGGTGTAATCTCTGGAACTACTGAACCGATTGAAAAAATACTAATAAAAGCTACACTATTCCTGAGTAACATAGGCTATAATTCATTTCGATAAAAAAAACATTTTTATTTCAATATTATTTGTAAATTTAATCGGAAAAAATCTTAGATTAGGCCTAAACTGATGGACCAACATATATATTTCTTGTATGTATTTACATTCATTACCATAGCAACCAATTGAATAAAATAACAGATAAAACCGCTGTTTGCTCTACTATTTCCATTAACAGCTGATTTCAAACTTTGAAGCAATTATTTGTACTTCTAACTTTTAGGTTAGGTTTTTTATTAAAGTGTAGACCTGAGCCTTGCTGGTTGTTTTAACGTTTATTACAACTGCTGTTGTAAAATATACAAACTAATTTGATTTGAACATTTAACATAATTTACCATCTTAGCTTTGGGGTTATTATTAATCCTGCACCTTTATTATAAAGAAAACATAACATGATTATGTGCATAGAAGGCTCCAACGGGGTTTGCGTGCGGAGCACGCAGGGGTTTCCCCTAGTTGTATATAAATGTTAAAATTAGTTAAAACTGTTTTACTAACATGGCAAACAATACGTAGGATTAACCAAGGGATCAAATTTAAAAAAGATTAAAGGTTCATTTGAGCTAGTGTATCAGTATTACCATGATATAATATTGTTTCTTGTTACTGACATAAGTACAAGAAATAAAAGCAAGGCGCGAAGACAATAACTTAATTTAATTAACGTTCGCTAGTAGAAGTGAACTCAATCCACGTCGCGTGCACACAGATGGAAATGCTGACTGTTCTGTTTTCCTTTGTTACAGACGAGTACAGAACTCGGAGAAGTGATGTTCTCTTTGAGTTATTTGCCGACAGCCGAGAGACTTACTGTGGTTTTAGTCAAAGCAAGAAATCTTAGGTTTCCTTCGCAGAAAGATGCTGGAGATCCTTTTGTTAAGGTAAACGGAGATATTTTACTTTTACCTATAAACTACTACAATTTATAAACAGGGGAAATGTGTACGTTTGTTTATTTACTAAAATTTTAACTCAAAAACTACCTATCCGATTTTCAAGACTCTTCATTAAAGTGTTAAGCACTGCCTTCCGGATACTATGAGCTATTTTTTTATTGAAGTGAAAACGTCTTATGCCCCTTACGGCACTTTTTGCGTGGGTATTCGAATGAAATCTCGCGTACCGTACCGTACCACAATCGAATCACGATATAAAATACATGCATGCTACCAATGAAATGGACATTGTGCTTCCTCATTTTGTAAGCTGTGTTGAAATAGTTTATTTGGTAATACATGTGAAATGAACATTGTACTTCCTCATTTTGTAAGTTGTAATAAAATAGTTTACTTGGTAATTCCTGTGAAATGGACATTGTGCTTCCTCATTTTGTATAAGTTGTGTTAAAATGGTTACTCGGTAACACCTCTGAAATTGCATTGTGCTTCCTCATTTTGTAAGTTGTGTTAAAATAGTTTATTTGGTAATACCTCTGAAATGGACATTGTGCTTCCTCATTTTGTAAGTTGTGTTAAAATAGTTTATTTGGTAATACCTCTGAAATGGACATTGTGCTTCCTCATTTTGTAAGTTGTGTTAAAATGGTTACTTGATAACACCTCTGAAATTGACATTGTGCTTCCTCATTTTGTAAATTGTGTTAAAATAGTTACTTGGTAACACCTCTGAAATTGACATTGTGCTTCCTCATTTTGTAAGCTGTGTTAAAATAGTTTACATAGTAATACATGTGAAATGAACATTGTACTTCCTCATTTTGTAAGTTGTTTTAAAATAGTTTACTTGGTAATACATGTGAAATGAACATTGTACTTCCTCATTTCGTAAGTTGTGTTAAAATAGTTTACTTGGTAGTGTTAAAATAATCAAATTTAAGATTAAAACAATATAAACAACGATTTATATTCATTACAGTTTTCACATCTGTCGGCAGTCCCGCGACTGCTTTCTTTTTTACTTTCTCCACCCTATACGTAGTACATGGAGAAAGTATTGTTTTCGTAAAAATGTTCGAATTTGAATTTTCAGTTGAATTATCTGTTTTGGTGCTCCCAGAACCCCAAAAAATTGTTTATTGCAATTATCTGTGTTGGTGCTCCCTGAACCCAAAAATATTTTTAGTGGTATAATAGCTTATAAATTTGAATATTCCTGTTTATATATAAGTAAAACGTTCTACTTCAAATATAGACTACGTTTAATTACTTCCTTCCCCAATTATTGTGAAAGCGAATCACTGGGGATGACGGTTGAAGCACGCAGTAGGCTCCCATAGTAACAATCCAGATATAAATTTCACTCTACAATCATTATTCAACCAACACAAAGCAAAATGTTATAGTCTATAATTAACCCTTACTCCTTCATTAGGCCTACATCAACGCAAGAATCTGTAATTTATTTGGCGGCCTTTGAATTTATTTTGCGGTTTTCCGTCAGAAACTCGACAAGTCTTTCAGAAACAAATTACTCTATTGTTCCCGCGATGGCTGAAAGGTTAGGTAATGCAATTTTGGCTTGGAGTGCATCTGTTGATGACAAGGGAAGTGGTCCTTTTGATGTACATTGCATTATAAACTTCACCATGGTAAATACATTAAGTGTTACGGTGATTGGAGCCATGTCATTGTTATTAATTGTTTACCTACTATTAGTACAGTAAAAATAGACATTTGGGTGGGAACCCGGTGCAGGTTAACCGCTGTAAACATGTTTTTAAATTTATTCGTCTTGACGAGTAGGAAAAAGTTTTTAAAAAATTTGTATGTGCTCTCCCCCCCCCCCTCCTTAATTTTGTATTTAATAAAAACAGTTGTTGTTTTTTAAAGTGCACGAAATTATTTTGCTGAAAACATTTTTTTTAAATCAATTATGTTAAAAAGTATTAACAACAATGAACCTGTATTTTTAATAAAAAAAATTATTCCTATTCAGTAAAATTAGAAATATTGCTAAAAAAAGGCACAAATCACAGAAAGTGGAAATCTCATTCATACGTGTAGCGTGTCTAAATGGGCTGAATTTTAATATATCGAATTCAAACTTGACATAGAAGTTAAAATATATATTTTAAACTTATATGGTGAGTCTCAGCTTGTTATCTTGAAAATGACCCAATCTAGAGTCACTTGACTTATCAATGGGCTTCGCGATTTTAGGAGTACCGGACCCAAAAACCTCATTTTAAATGGCTCCAGTTTAGAAAATTTTCAAAAGATCAGCCTAAAACGTTTTTTACAAGTTAAACATATAGATTTAAACAAGATCAAGGAGTATAAACCTTTTTTCTTATTTACTTTTAAAAACACAAGTCACTTAAAAAAGTATAATTTTAGACCTTTTTAGATTTTTCGTTAAAACGCTTGAGTGAGCGGCTGCAGATTAGTCAATTTTTTTAATATCTTTTTTAAAATAGGTATAGTAAAAAACAGTTAGGGCCTATGTTTTTAATTTCTGTGCCGAGTTTTAAAATGATATGTTTAAAAATGTCGAAAATTGAGTCGCTCAATCCAAAGGTGTTGAAGTTAAAACGAGATAGGTCAAACAGAAGACTATCTTTAAGAGCCTCGTTTTTAAAAAGTACATGGAAAAATAGTTCGTACTTACTGAGAATATTTATTCTGGTCTATTTAACTTGTAAAACAAATTTGATGTTGATATTCCAAAAATTGACGAAACTGGAACAGATTGAAATGCGCTGCAGCGTTCGGTAAGCAAAAAATCGTGAGGCTCGTTGTCAAGTCTGATGGTTCTAGCTCTTCCAATTTTTAAGTTACCAACTTGAATTGGTATATTATAAGTTAAAAATACGCTTTTCACTTGTTATACCAAGTTTTACTTAGATATACAGTATTACAAATTATCCAAGTTAGATCTGTTATATGGTATGGACGGACATGGTCTTTTCTGTGAAGAACACGTACTTTCATGCTTCAAACAGCCCAGGATTCATCAATTTACAAGGTATAGTATCAAACTCTACATACAAGTTACAAACATTATTTTAATTTCCATACCGAGTTTAAAGTATTTATATTGAAAATCGTTGAACTAGTGCAGCCCGGTATAACTATTTCTTATCTTGAGAAAGGAATTCCAAGCCAGTAGGCCTATCTTGAAAATTGACATAAACTGAGCTATTTGAGTTGTTAATGTACATTTTGTTTGCCGACAATAACCATCCCATCAGCTTTATGAAGGTTTATTCTTAAGCCCCCATACACTTCAAACATTTTGCATAACCCTTGTGTTTGTGCAAACATTTTGACGGTAGATTTGAAATGTATTGCATGATAGTTTTCTTTGCGCAAACGTTTGAAGCGAATCGGTCGAGACCGAAGAAGTTTGTGCAACACTTTATGCTTGACAACAAGGTTTGAAGTGTATGGTAGTGTTTGCGCAAACATTGAAGGGTAGTAAACATCTCTGAGATCTCTTCTAGTATTTATTCAGTGTGGTAATCTTCTATTTGGTTAAATTAAAATGTAAGTCAAATCATTATATTTGAATGCTAGATAAATCATTTTACGGTAATTGATATCATGCATTGACCATTATATTCATTCAGTTTAACTCTTAACTGGGCGTTGAAAATGTATATACATTTGTTTTGTATTGCCTAATCTTCCTCTAGTAAATACTGTGAAACAATCACTCGCATAATTATTTCATTTTAACGTCTAATTTATAACAATGTTATCGTGAATTTCGCTCATTAAATTGAAGGAAAGGAACTGCCAAATATATAAACAAAAGTCCAAATGAACAATTCTCAGTACGAATTCTTAGTTTCAGAAAATTTCGTGGAATATGTTTACTTGTTCAACATACATAGCAGATTAAGAATGAGGTGCTTTTAACATACACCCCCTTTATAACTTGTATAGTAATAATAATTTTTGTTTTAGTTTAGTTAATGTCTATTTATAGTTATTACACTATTATAATGATTTGTAGCGTAATTAAAACAATCCATATTTCACATAAATCTATAGTAAAGTCCTGTTTATCCGGCCTCGTTTTATCCGACCCCTCGGATTATCCGGCCCAGCATCAAAGAATATAGTGAAATAAATGAAGCACTATCTAAGCGATCCGAAAACATCTTACAACACGTAAGAACACCTGCAATGTAGTGACGACAACGTCATTACGGTTGTGTGTTGCGGCTAGTATCAACGCAAAATAGCAGGCGTTAGTACGTAAAGTGTTATTCGCAAAGCTGCAGATCGTGTAGTTTCCTTGCAGCCCGCACAGCGGCGCTATCTTATCGATACTTCTCTCTTTACATCAGTCATCAGAGTTGTACCTCTGCTATTTAGCATTTGTTTGAGGTTTTTATACAATATTGTACGTACAGTACTCTAGTTAAAATATGTTACACTTGTAACAATGGTTGTATCTACTATAATAAATCCCAAGATTTGGTCCATCTATTTGTTGTTTTATTGAAAGATTCCAATTTAAATTAAAGTAGTACCATAGATCATGAATAATAAATACAAATAAAATTAGGTTATCCAAATACAATGGTAGTACTGCAAAGTTTTCTCATGTACGTTTATTGGCTTATTTTATCCCTATACCGGATTATCCGGCTTTTATAGTATCCGGCCTGGTACCGGCCGGCATATTAGGCCGGATAAAGCGGACTCTACTTTACTTATTTGTTTCTAAAATTGTGTAATTATTTTTGTAATAGTTTTTTTAAATAATAAAATTTGTGTTATCATTTTTTAAATAAATTTCTGTAATAGTTTTTCTAATACGTTTTCGTAATAATTTTCTAACTATATTTTTGTATGTACCCGTAACAGTTTTTCTAATAAATATTTGTAATCAGTGTTTAAATAAATTTTTGTAATAGTTTTTCTAATAGTTTTTTAAATACTTTTTGTAATCATTTTTGAAAAAAAATACTGTAATAGTTTTTTTAATATGTTTTTTAATAATAATTGTGGTGGTGACCTTTACGTAGGCCTACTTTTAAAACGTATTTAAAGAAAGTTTAATTTTTTACCTTTTTTCATCAAAATGCCTTCAGCGCAACAAACTCGTTACTTTTTCATATTATATCATTTTCAAACACGCTAAAAAGATTTAAAAAGAATTATTTTACACCGAGTTTCAAGTTTACATGTTTTAAAATGTTTAACCATAAAAAAAGAGGCCTAGAATTATAAAATGTATGGTCTGTGTGCTTAAATATTGTTGTAGAGTTTTAATTTGTTTTTATTATATTTATATATATTATATTATGTATATAATATGTTATATATTTCAAACGAAACAAATTGTAATTTTTATTTAAAAAAAAACAATGTATTATAAAACATATTCATTGATAATTATGCGTTCATAAAGTTGCTGGCCTATTTAAAACTATTGTACATGTTTATATTATATTTATACATATATTGTTTATATATATTTTAAATTTCATACAAATTGGATTATTATGTTTAGAGAAAATTGATTTTTATTGAAGACAAGTTCATCGATACTGCTTATAGGCACGCTATTCTTAACGAAATTGAATTCTATAAAAACTAATTTTCTCTAAAACTAATTATTCAATCGTGTGCAATTTATAATATACATAAACAGTACATGGTACAGAAGACTCCATTCCAGCAATTTTTTCCAAAGTTTTATTCGAATATGCACGACTTGTTACATAAACAAGGTCGATTGCGAATTAATTCAATAAATGACTCGGTGTCAAAATTGTCTACTCACTTTTTTTAAAGGAATACTAATTATTAATCATTGTTGTGAATTTGTAAACATATAAATGATATTTAAATAATTACTAAAAGACTTGACATTTTTTTAAACAGAAAGTAAATAAGCTTGCACAGGTCACTATTCAAATGAATGCCCTTGCACTGTCCGGTGTCCCAGCTTCTAACGAGGAGAAACACCGTAGAGCCACAGAATTTAGTAGCACGCTATTTTTTATATATATATTTTTACTGGAATACACGTAGAAATCACTAAAATCATTTGATTTGTCACATTTATGGCCGCCATTTTGGGCAAGCTATGTTTGTTTGTTTTTTTAATTTTGATCTCATATTTGTGATTAGCGACTAAAGATTAAATAAAAATTAACATACATAAGAAATATTTTTTTAAACCTCAAAAACCAATGAATTCTTAAAGAAAATGGCAGCCATTTTGTATCCGCCATGGTGAATTTTCAATTTTTATATATTTGTGATCAGTTCCTCTCAAACCCCTAAATAAGCGAGTTTCATCCAAAAATTCGTTTTAGAAGTTGAGATACTAGAATTTAAAAATTTGTTGGGACATTTTATAACTTTTCCGGTACATTTCCAAAAAAAAGGACAGCACACAAAAATTGTTTTAACTTTAATCTACGTGCAGAGACGAACAAATAAAATAATAAATCATACAAATCGGTTAACCTGCACCGGGTTCTATCTTTTTTTTTAATTTTTACTGGAATACACGTAGAAATCACTAAAAATCATATGATTTGTCACTTTTATGGTGGCCATTTTGTTCTTTTGTTCTTGTTTGTTCCTTTTTTATTTTGATCTCATATTCGTGATTAGCGACTAAAGATTAAATAAAAATTAACTTACATAAAAAATATTTTTTTAAATCTCAAAAACAGTTGAATTTTTAAAGAAAATGGCAGCCATTTTGTATCCACCATGTTGAATTTTCATATTTTATATATATTTATGATCAGTGCCTAATTCGTTTTGTTTTTGTACTAACTGATTTTTTTTTTACATTTTGGATTTTTCCAGTACATTTCCAAAAAAAAAACGAAGACCACAAAAAAAAATGGTTTTAATTTTAATCTAAGTGCCAAGACGAACAAATAAAAAAAATCGGTTAACCTGCACCGGGTTACCAGATTTTGGCCTATTTTGTCTATTTTTACTGGACTATAATATATTCAATATAGATATTTTAAAATGAAAATAAACATAAAATATTTTATATTAATTTTCATATTATGTGACTTTACTATGGTCATCACTTAGCATAAGACAACATTTATATATTTATACAGTATGATGTTGGAGCATCAGAGTATGTTTCTGTAGATTTAACTAAACACCGTGAATAATTGTAGGCCTACTTAGGTCATACGTTTAAGTTAAGAATTTATCGTAACTGAAGAAATAAAATTCAAATGTTATACAGAAAATAATGTATTTTTATATTTTTCCTTTATAAGTTATTTACATTTTTATGGAATTAACAAACAGAAATAATTGTATACATATCATTGAAGTTTTGTCTTTTGTGTAGACCTACTTACAGTGTGTCCAAAATTTCCCGGAGCATTTAAATAAGTTTTTAACCGTTAATTAAATAAACTTAAAATTTCTAGAAAATGAGACATCTCCAAACTAAAATTCTAAATAAAGATGAAAAGTACCACATTTTGGAAGAGTGTCTTAGGAGGAAATTTTTAAATTCTAACACCTCTAAATAAGTTTTTAACCGATAATTAAACACTTTGTCCGTCTATACAAAATATTTTTGTAGTCGACCCTTCGTTAGAGTTAGGCCTACTTGGACCCTTTGTCCTACAATCTCATAATGGAGCACCAGGATTAGTCGACGCTATAGACTAACTATAGTTTACTCATCACCTCAAGTGGCCTCTTATACATAATATTATATTAGTACTGTATATGTCATACATCATGTTTGAATGTGAAATGGAGTAAGTATTGACAATCTATAACTATTACCCTCTCCATCCTCCCAATATTAATAGAACTAAACAAGTAATTACTATAATAAAATAAGAGAATGTCTTAATATTTAGTATTTCTTGTATCTTCAACTTCATCGTAAAATAATAAACAAAATTAAATAAATATGTATTTAATTAAAAAGGCCTGTATTTTTTATGAGTAATGTAATGAAACCACGGAAAATACTGTTAAACAGCATTTACAAAAGTAATATTTATTATTTGAGCCAGTAAAAATTTCTTTTAAACACAACTGAGAAATTTAAATCTAAGATTTTTAACTTGGCGAAATTTACTCCACAAAAGTGTGTTGCAGCACATCTACATCATACAAAACACTTACAAACTGAAGAAATTACTATGGTTTTAGGTTTACCTACTTCAACATGGTAAGAAAGTGCACAAAAAGCGTACATCTACCAAACGTGGTGAACGGAGTCCTATCTTCAATGAAGCCATGATATTCAGTGTTCCAGCGCACACTTTACAGGTACACTTTTTAATGTGGAATCATTCATTTGAATTATTTTAAATCTATCTGACAACTTATGAGTAACCATGCTCAAGTTTTTCCAGGAAATATTAATGAGAGAGGAAACGTTTTAACAAAAATATACGTTTAAGCTGCCCTCTACTATTTTCTGCTGAGTGACACAGTATTTCTGTAAACCTGTCTTTAATGTACATGTTTAATATGCAGCACGATTATGTTATTTAACTGTTAATTTTCTACATTTTTATTGTTTGCACTAAAATATACCGAGTGGCCCCAAAGTTTGGATACGGGTAAATACTTTAACAGAAGAGTTATATTATCACATACAATTCATCTGCTATTGATTGTAAGACTTTTATGATATAACATTTCATGCAGAAGTTTTTGTCTTGAAATTAAATTATTTTTTAAAATTTGTGGTTGTCTAGTGCCTTTTATTTACATTTACAGTTTAACAAGAAATGTAATTGTGAGAGATGATTTTGACTATTTATTGTCTTTCATTGAGTTGTTACAGCACGTTAAGTTTTAAAAATTAACAAAATCAATTCTAAGTTAAATAATTGTCACAATCTTTTTTTTCAGTTTACAGTCGCATTAATTGCTCAACTGTATGTTAGTAACATGTTTTGCGGAATTTTTTGGCCATCATCTTGAATTTAACTTGATTTTTTTAATGGAAAGGTTGTGCGATGTCTTATACTCAACTGCAATATTCTGAATTAAAGTAAATAATTTTAATACATAATTTAAGTATAATTCTTGGTGTTAAAAGTGTATGGTGCAACAAACTGAAAACCGATTACTAAATCAGCTGATTATCTTAAAAGTTAAACAATCTTCATTTCTGTTGAGTTTGGAAACTACCAACAGTTCATATCATGTTACAATGATTCAGTTAAACAATTGATGTGACTATACACCTAAAAAATGAATCGGAACAATTGCCAACAACTATCGCTCAACTAATTTATTATAACCCCATGGCCCCACATTCGACTGCGGGCCCTGTAACCAGGATCAAGCTCGGGCCCCCCAACCATGTTTGCGTGCTATGCTATGTTTCAAAAATTACATGGTAATTTTTTAACCCTTTACAAATTTTATTTAAACTGATAATTGATAATAAGGAATAATTAAGGCTATCAGTTCAATCTAAAAACCAAACTTTATTGACAAAATTATTGCAAACATAAAGTAAACCATTCACTTTTATTTTACTGAAAGTACATTTCCATTTTGAGATTGATTTCCCTTACGACCAAGATTAAAATTCAAGTTGACAAAATAATAAGATTATGAAAAAGTTAGCAGCTAAACAATTAAAATGTTTTTGAAGTGTTTAATACTCTGATTACAAAAAGCTTACTTTAATGTTTGACAGTCTATCTAATCATAGCTTTCCTAGCTTTTTTTTTCTAAAATCATTAATAACGTCTGAAAAATCAACAGTTTTGGCCAATTCATTCTCAATTGCCAACATTGCCAGATGGTTCAGACGAGTTTAGCCAGTTGTGCTTCGTTGCCAAGTTTTCAGTGAATTCGACAACCTACTAAAAGACCTCTCAGAAGTTGAAACTGTCAATGGGGTTGTACAGAAAAGTCTTATAGCTGTGCATAGGTTCAAGAAAATGGGCTGGAGGTTTTTTTTTTCATATATTGAGTTTAGAAGCTTCAACGGGTCCTTTTCTGACTGGAACACTGTTACAAATATATTCTTCATATGAAGAGTTTCTTCAAATAGGACTTCTGAATCAGCAAAGTCTGAAGGGTAATATGCAACGAGATTGGCAGTTTTAAGTTTCAGTTCCTCGTTGTCTAGATCCTGATCCATGAACACTAAAACTGGAGCAAACAGGTTACAAATTTCTTCACAGCTTGCAAATATGGGTTTAAATCAGCCATGATGAAATCCAAAACAGGAAAGACAACAGAAGATTTGAAATCCTGTGAAGCTTGTTGCTGAAGTTGTTCGGGCGTATTTTCAACACTGGATTTTCTTTTGAGAAAGTATTCTGGTATAATGCCAACTGCATCGGCGACGTGTTTTGCTTCGTTAAGGATGGTTTCCCACGAATCTCTTAGGGCCTGCAATTCAGTTATCAAATCTTTAATCAGTTGAGTTTCTGTGTTTAAGAAAATTCCTTTCCTTTGTATGATCTCATTTCTTTGATCAATGGAGGCCAAGATCTTGTGCCAAAACAATGATGTCAAGAGGCCTTTAAAAGATCCAAAGTACCTCTTCAGCGCGAAAACAGTGTTTCTGGCAGCTGGAGTCAATGTACGCAAATTATTTTCTTCCAGGAGCAGGTCCAAAACGTTGAGGATCGAAGGATAATATTTGAAAATCGGTAGTACAGCTTGAATTCTTTCACTCCAACGAGTCTCGGAAAAGACAAAAGGACGTGTTGCTTTAATAATTCCCAACGACCAGGGCTGCTGGAGAACAAAGAATAGAAACTATCAATGTTACCAAAAAATGTCACAAAGTCGTGGTTCAGTTTGGCAGCATTTACACCAACTCTGTTGAGAGAGTGTGCTCCACTGGGAGAAAAAATAGCAGACTGGTTTTTTTCAAGTATTCTTCATTGTACATCTTTAGTGTGTCCCCGCATGTTAGAGCTGTTGTCATATCCCTGTGCTCGACAGTCGGAAAGTGGTACTCCATTATTGTCTAAAGTTAACAGTATTTCGTCAGTTATAACCTCACCTGTTTTCCTGCTAAAATTCATAAATTCAATAAATCTTTCACATACATAGGCGCCTGGGGGAAGGTGAAGGTAGAGGTAGTGTGTGGGGCCCGAGCAGGCTGTTGTATATTAATATGCAAACAACAGTAACTAGCACGTACGCACCTAATTAAATAGTAACTAACCTAGAATCCAGAATTAATATTATTTTACTAAACTTTGAATTTGTAATAATTATATATTTGAATTTGTAATCTATGATCCGCTGTAAAATATTCTGCAATAAATATTTAAAAAATTAAAACAGGGCTATGCCCGGGCCCTGTGACCAGAGTTGCACCAGCCCCATCCTTGTGGGGGCCATGTATAACCCTTCAGTTGCTTCAATCAACTGCTTGCAACAAAGCTCAACACACACCACTGCGAGCAGCAACCGGCCCGGCACTGCGGTGGTCCACATATGGGCCATTTCTAACGATCAACTTCTTACTGCCAACTGAACGACTATAATAAGGCGGTTGTAATAAAGTATATGAGCGAGATTTGTTGGCAAATATCTTGTTGTGGTGTGGTGTGCTGATGCAAAGCTTTGATCATGAGCATATAATATACGCTCGCTCATAGACACTTACTTTTTTATAAGAATTCAACCTTTGAAACCAAAGTTTATAGACCTGGCTGGACCAAGACATCTTTTTGGCAATAGTGTTCCGTTTAAAATGATCTCAATTTTTGTAAATATCAAAATGAACAAAGTATCTTTTGAAAGAGGAAAATTAAAATGCTAAACAGTTGAAGGGAATTAAATCGAACTATTAAGCTAAGTATCAAAACACCATGGATCAAATTTCACCCTTTGATAAATCTCAATTAGAATTGAAAGTAAGATAGATAGTTGAAGAGAGCAAGACAAATTAACCAATGAAAGCATACGATTTCTGTCAATCAATTCAATTGTTAAGAAGTAGTAAATTTATATTCATTATTTTATTAATTACGATTATTTAACAAAACATTTGCCTACATAGTTATAACCAATTGTTTAAATCTAAAAACCCATGTGATTACCCAAACAGATAAACAATGGTTAGCTCTTTATAATATTAGTATTCAATTTACCTAAACCTACTAAAATTGTATTTTACCTTTGCACTATGACATGATAAATGAGAACAATGGTCCATACAGTCACTGTCATCTGTTTTAATTAATATTGGAATGGAAACAATGGTTTGCCTCTGACAAAGGTTTTCAATACCTTATCTTTGATTACCAACACCTCTATGTTATTCCAATCAGATATGTTTGCATTAAGTTAGTCGTAGTATGGATATTTTAATAGAACAGACTATATTATCTAGCTGTCATAGCCGGTACGTTTCCTATTGTGGAAATAATGGAATCCTTGAATATAGTCATGTATGCCTGACCATGTGTCACACTCTTGTGTGACAATTTGTTATTGCTTTACTTTTTAATAAATTTATTTGGCATAATTATTTGGCTATTTTCTCAAGTAAATATTCTGTACTTATAATTCCAAGGCATTTTCTAATGCCTTGTTTGCCAAATATTTTCCTTTGACTTACAATTTTTTCGAGCAAAAATTTTCTATTACTTTGCATACCTGAATACTCTGACATTTTGCCTGCCTTCATTGTTTGACACTTTTCTTTCAACTAGTTATTTTAAAACTGCATATTTGTTTGGCAATTACCTATTTCCTGGTGTTTGACAGTTATCTCTTGTCTATTTTCTTGAAAAATTTTCTCAAGTGAAAAGTTTTTGCCGCTTTTTCTCTAAATTCTCTGACATATTCTCCTGCCAATTTTCTTTGGCCTAGTTATCAGCCCATTTTCTATTATCTACTTATTGTTTAATAATTTACGCAGTTTTTCTATTTCTTGTCCCGCTTGACTGATTGAGAGTTTCTACAGCCTGTTTGAAGATTTTCTCAAACAAAAACTTTCTAATACTTTATATGCCTAAATTCCTTGACATTTTTCCTGCTTTTATTCATTGCACAGATACTCGTCATTTATATGTATACCAAAATTCCTTGTCATTGTATTCATGCCTGATTTTAATATCCTTTTAACAATAGCACCTTTGATTACAGACAATTCACCTAAGAGTTACAGTTTCCGAGACAGCTGTGGACGGTGGTCACGCCCTAAACATCGGTCACGTGATTGTCGGAAGTCAGTCGGCAGGGAAATCTTTAACCCATTGGAACCAAATGTTAACAGCTCTCCGTAAACCAATCGCCATGTGGCATCCATTACGCAGCAAATAACCTATAAATTTGTATATTTAATCTGTTTTACAAAATCTAATACATTTTTATACGTTTTGTGTTGTATTATTTGTATGTTTCTTCATTTCTTAAACTAAATGAGAATTGTATACAAATACGTGTAAACATATCACAGTACATAGTTGTTTTTCTTATAGCTGTTCCTTAGTTGAAGAAGAAAAAACATACTTCAAACATGTTTCTAATTAGGCCTAAACACATTTGAAAAGGAAAAGATTTTGTCTCTTCAGGGACCAAATCGAATACATGATTAAGTAAACAATTACCAAATAATTAACAATTAAAAGGATTATAAACATAATGATTAACTTAAAAGTGGCCCACTTGTATTGCACTTATACCTCGCGCTAAGATTCGTGGCGGCTGAGAGCTTAGGACGGTCGAGGAGGTGTCCCTACCCTTAATTAGCCCTCGCTCGGCCGCTCCGGGTTTTGATCATAAGTCACCTACTGGGCTTAAGCTACAATTTTTTGCATTTCGCCATAAAGTATAAAAATAACATCATTTTAGTAATCAGCATCAACTAACAAGAACATTAAATCCAAACACGATATAATTATACGACGCTATTAAGTATTCACTTTGTTTTAAAATAAGACAGTTTACAGAACAAGATATATTTTTAATGTACTTAATAGCATCACAATTATATCGTGTTTGGATTTAATGTTTTTGTTATTTGATGCAGATTACAAAAATGACGTTTTTTTTATACTTTATGGCGAAATGCAAAAAATTGTATCGACTGTACCTTAAGCCCAGTAGGTGACTCATGAACAAAACCCGGAGCGGCCGAGCGAGGACTAATTATTGGTAGGGACACCTCCCCGACCGTCCTAAGCTCTCAGCTACCTCGAATCTTTGCGCGAGGTATAGGTTTAACTGGAGATGGCCACTTTTAAATAAATCATTCTATATAATATACGATAACTATAGGAAAAACTTATTCTACATCTATTAAGTGGCCTATATTGAAAATCTATATTGGATCTAATGCTGGAAAATGAATACGAATTAACACATTTTTTCTTAATTGTAAACACAAAAAGGGGGACACTTGGTTTGGATTGTGTAGCCTTTGTTATTATGCTATTAAATAATTATTTCTATTAACCTATTCTGATAGTTTATATGCAAAATGTCCTAACAAAAATCAATCATTCGGCATACCAAATGTAATTACTGTACCTCATACATTATTTTCTTTGAAGAATAAAATGATCTTTTTATAATATGTTAACTGATTGTTACTTGACTTAAAATGTATAAAAGATGTACTGTATATGTATATTTATACATAGAACTAGTTATATATTATATCATAAGAAGTGTGTTCTACTATGTGATTATGTACAGCCTAGATAAGTTAAACTCGTGTATATTGAAATGTATATCCTTGTGTAGTGTAAATGTTTTATTAAGAAAGCTCTGAGAACATTGGGTGATATCTAGTGTAGCCTACTGTTAAATAGAATGAGAAATCACTTCAGGGAAACTCATTTTTATAGTGTTTTTTAAAAGGCACTAAACTTCTGAAGCAGGTGCTTTACATAAAAATAAAGAACAAAACCTTAGGTCTTTTTACTTGTACAAAAACATTATTGTAACCAGGGACGGACCTAGACCTGTTGGCGCCCGAGGGAAGAATGGCATTTGGAGCCCCATTATAAAAATCAAATTATGCTCTTGTAAAGAATATATTTATTTACTTATTTTACTATTATTATTTTAATTTTTTTAAATGTAAATCCTAATTTCTAAAATAAGATTCAAGAAAAACGCAAAGATTCCACGTAACAACATTTTATTGGTGACAATACTTAGTACAAAAACTAAGCAGATCACATGAAATGAACTAAACATAATTTTCTACTTATCGTAACAATTAATTAAACACAGTAAACATACAATTTAAATTATATACTAAAAACTAAACAGATCACGTGAAATGATCTAAACATAATTTTCTACTTATCATTACAATTAATTCAACACAGTACACATACCGTACAATTTAAACTATATACAATCAATCTTATTCGGTACACTAAAACTTACCTTTGCGTGCTTTTCTCAAAGCAAATGTCTTCATATGAAAGCTTCGAAGCCATAATATCATGTTCTATCTGGATTACACTCAAGTTTGTCAAGCGCTGCTCGACCGTCCTGTTTCTAAGATAATTTTTAATCAACTTTAATTTGCTAAAGCTTCTTTCATTAGAAGCAACTGATACAGGCATAGTAAATACATCTTCAAGGTGATTGCCATGTTCGGATAGGCATCTTGTAGACTGTGTTCGTATTTAGCGGACAAAAGATTAAGCGGCTTTTGTGAATTTGGGAATGATACCAAATCGAGAGCATGGTATTTGAGATTAGTTCACACACACTTATGATATTAGTTCATCTTTTTCAATATCTTGCTTATAAATATCAGCTAGTTCTGTTACTCGCACCTTGAGGTCTTCATCCGTCATTGTTTATAGTTCAGATCCACGTAAAAAACCAAACATATTATGTATGTTCTGTAAAGCATGAAACCTGTTTCGATTTCCCTTAGTATTTTATCAATTGTCTCTAAAATCATCACATGGAACTTTGTTTCAGCCCTTCATTAGGTTCAAATTTTATTTGATCAAAAAGTACCTTACGAGCCGGTGCCCGGGGCAGGCTGCCCCCCAGATCAGTCCATGATTGTAACTTGGAGGTAGATAAAGTATTGAGTTCAAATTAGAGTAGTTCATTTCCTATTAGTCAAGGAGCTATAGAGAAGATGACTGTTGCACGAAGATGTGTACTACTGAGTGTGTTCCTAACGCCAATAGATCATTTATAGCTTATATTAAAATCCGTAAGTCTTGCAGATGGAAGGGTGTGGAAAGTCATCTGGTAGTTTCTGATGTTCAATATAATCTTTGGCATCCACCCTGATTCACATTATTTATATCCATAAAAAAAGGGTGAGATGTTATAGATTTTTTAAAGGGTAAGATACAAAAGATGAAATGTTGTTTCTCATTTTGCAAAGAAAATATATTAAGTTATGTCTTTCACTTATGAAATTCGTGCGATTTTAACAATCATTTTTTTTTTTTTTGTTATAAGCTCTGAAAACTTGTGATGTAAATTGTACTCATCATTTTCCTTTGTTCCACATATTATTCTGTGAAGAATATTAATAGAATATGTCTTGTACATTATTTTTATGTACGTCAATGCTACCAATTCTTTTCTTTGGGTCATATCAACTATTCTACTCTACCCTTTTGCTGGTTTACTAAAGCACATCTCCAAGCCTAAATCCACAGTAACACTACTAAATTTCTTGCCTCAGTGTGAACCACGAATTTGCCTTCCATAAACGCATGATATAAGCAAGGATGTTTCTCTTTTAGTTTGAAACCATCTTCATAATAAACTGATCCCCATCTTGCATAATTGACTTTACCACAAGAAAAAACAATAAAGGCAATAATATTTTAAATGCAGACAAGTGCAGTTCAAAGTTTTCTTCTATGTCACCTTTTATTATGTTTTGCAATATAGGGTAAAGTTCTTGAAGAAAGGTGTTCCGGTACGTACGTATTAAACGGAGGCCACTATTTTTAGATGTTTTTTATTACATACTATTTTTAGTAGTAACCTAGCAACTAAACATACTGTGACTAAATACTATAGGTTAGAACTTTAGGCTATTTTTCTTTTTTTTTATTATTAATCTTGCATTTATGTTGTTTATTAAAACCATACCTAACCTAGCAACGTTTAAAAATATAGTGGCCTCCGTAAGTACCGGTGTTCCAGTGTAAGAACATCTTCGATTTTTCTTCTCCTGCCTTATTAAACTCAGCAAAGTTGGCGTTAAATTCATGCTGGAGACTGAGAATGTTTTCAGTAGTCTTCTTCGCATTAACAGAGTCTTTACCAACACACGACTGTCCTCCTCTAATTGCTTTATATGGTCAAAGACAGGTTTGTATTTTTCTATGTCATTGTTGAGGAAAAACTGTTGAAATCGTAATTGTTGCAGATCCTACTCCCCTAGAATAGTGTTTTCCTTGTAGAACACTTTCAACAACTTGTGGTCCTAATTCCTCTGTTTCTACCAGAGCTTCGATAATACCACTGTCCTTGAGATACTGTCCCAACATTTAGTTTTTACTGAGTGAAATATATTGTCTAATTCGTTGGGAAATAGCAGTTGAAGTTCTTTTGCTATTTGGGATATCCCTTTGTAACTCTAGAGAGCCACACAACTTTTACTGACCTGTAACATTGCATCTTAAAAGTTTAGCAGTGTTGTGAATTTGGAGGCTTGTATTGTGGCAGAATGAGGAAGAATAGATACGCAGGCTGAAAGAGTTGTTGGAATATGTATTTCGGTTATTAATGAATTGAAAGCACTGATTTTACTAAAGTCAGAAAAAGTGGCATCTAAGAAATGTCAATAAAAATCTAGCCAGTGACCAAGTAAACTCAACATATTTAATTGTGGAAGTCACAGAGTCTGTTTTTGAGATAATGGATTGAACAAATTCACTATCAATATTACCTCTTTTTTGGTTTAATAAAATTTACAAGCTTATGACAACTCAAAACATCTTTTAGTTTCTTCTGTCGTTTGTCAATTGCAAAATCATCTATTCTTATGGGAGTGTCACTGTGTTCACTCTGGGACAGGACTAAAACAGTATCATGTAAACCACCAATACCAGACATTGTGTTCTCCTCATAATCGAAACTATCCATTAAACCTCAATGTGGCTTATTTTCGCAAAGTGTGTAGGGAGTGGAACGCTGTGATATTCTACAAGAATTAATTACTGACCTTACTGCAAAATAATAATTTGTCCTTTTTGAAGCGTTTCATAGCTGCTACATAACCCAACATGATTTAGCAATATTATAAAAATTTTGGATTTTACATGTTTCGTGGATTGCTTAAGCAATTAAAATATGAAAAGACATTTTCTCCGGCCATTGTGAAACGCATGATATAATTTCTGGAAGAGGACATCACATTTTCTTTTCACACTTTCATTTTCTTTAATTGATGATGATAATGTTGATAATGCCACAATTCTTTGAAAAAAATTGACCTAGAATTCAGGCCTGTTGTTTTTAAAATGAAGTACTCTGATTTCTAACTCTCCAGCATCACATAATTTGTCATCTAGCTGACAGTGTTTAAACTCTCGTATACTAATTCATCAGTTATATCTTTTAAGCTGCTAGTGGTGGTAAAGAGAAAAATGTAGCAAAAAAACTTTTTATCTGTATACCTAAATGTAAAAAAGGAACATTATAAATTTCAAGCAATAATAAGCAGTGGGTAAGAAATATGCAATGTTCTCAAGAGCACAAATATTGTCAAAGATAATTTAACGTGCCTCTTCCTTTTTGAGTACGATCGTGATCATCAGCGTTGGGTTTGATTAATAATATTTGTTTACTTTAAAACTAGATGTAGGGTTTGAAACATGCAATGTTCTCTAGATCACAAATATTGTAAAAGATAATATTAACGTGCCTCTTCCCTTTTGAGTATGATCATCGGCTCTGGTTTTGATTAATAATTTTTTTACTTTAAAACTAGATGTAAGGTTAGAAACATGCAATGTTCTCTAGAGCACAAATATTGTCATAGATAATATTTGATAATATTAATGTGCCTCTTCCCTTTTGAGTACGATCATCGGTGTTGGTTTTGATTCATTATTTTTTTATTTTAAAACTAGATGTAGGGTTAGAAACATGCAATGTTCTCTAGAGCA
>JAGFPH010001109.1:163245-175501 GCA_018207615.1 Philaenus spumarius | reverse complement strand
TCTAAAACGTAGTTTTAGTTGATTAAAATTCACCTACAGAAGAAGTGATGAATAGACTCTAGGAAAGACTTTCTATTTATTACTCTGAATAAAGAAGTAATTTCTAGCAAAGAATTAGTGCACTTGGTGAAAATTTGCATATCACTTTAAAATGATGATTTTAAGATTGTAATGGAACTAATTGATACAAACAATTATACAATTTCAAAAATTATTACCATAAGAAAATTTAGTGTATTTTGTTGATCAAATGTTGACAACTAATTTTAAAGAGATTAATATTTATATAAAATATTGATTTTATTTTCCTAAACGGTATTTATATTCTTAATTGGATAGTATCATATATAGCCAGTTTCTGAAAAAAACTATATTTCAAAGAGCAGTTCTAATAGTTTAGTCACAATATATATATATAATTACTGTCATGTCTGTCAGTCCGTGTCTCAAACAACCTCCTTTATTTTACATCCTTTCATAATGACACTTTTTGGGCAAGGCCGGATTTAGCATTTTGGCGGCCCTAGGCCCAATATTTTTTTCCACCCCCTAGTCTGGTTGGCGCCTTGAAGTTAGCCCTACGCCAGCCCTACGATTGCCTACGCTAGCCCTACCGCTACAAACCTTTCAAAAAACATGTATGATCCTGTCGTTATGTTTTTCCTATATTTAATAATATATTAGTATAAAGATTTTTTTAATATATATGTATAAATACAATATTTATAAAGATTAATGACTGCATGTGTAAAACTTCAATAATTAGCGTTAAATATGCGTCACAAGTCGGAAATCTCCCGAAATAAAATACATTTTTAAAAGACTTGTATTGAACAAAATAATTAGTCACTGTTAACCAAACTCCGTAAACATATACTATAGGTAAGTGTATTAATTATATACATTTTAAAGATGTATATATTAATTATATACATATAATACATACAATGACCTAAAGTATGTGTTTACTAAGTTTGGTTAATATTAAGCAACTATTTTGTTCTGTACATGTTTAAAAAATGTATTTATTTTGCGTGTTTGTACATGACTGATGTTTTTAGAAATGTTTTACGTTACGGCGTAGGGCTGGCCATAGGGCTAAGTTATATTCGCTAGTCTGGTTAAAGTTACTTCCCCAAAAACCTTTATTAAAAAATTATATCAGGCCTATATGTTAATTGCTTAAACACCACTCCACGATGCAATTTTATCATTGCAAGTTTTTGAGTAATCTACTTGGTTCTGGGCATAACGAAAATGCCGTCTTAAAACACTTTTAGTAATTTTATGTATTAAATAGTGAGCTCACGTTTGTGGGACTGAAACAAAACGATCCAACCTGCAGAGCATTCCCGCAACAAAGCATGGCCATTGCTATGTTAATAACTTAGGTTTTGTTCAACTTAGTCATTTGGGCAAATAAATAAAAAAAACTCTGTAATACATTATAAAATAGGTTTAATCTCAGAAATAGGATGTAACGAAGTTGATGCGTAATGTTGAAAAATAGTGTAACTTTACCAAAAATTATTTGTTCCAATGAACTTCAAAATCAGAACGATTTTTTTGTAATCAATTCAAAAAATATGTTAAGTTATGGCTATTTATTTTTATTTCTAGATATTTGTTTAAATATTATTTTTCTCTCGGCCGTGCGCCCCCTGGGAGCTTGCGCCCATAGGCCAGGGCCTATTGGGAAATCCGGCCACGTTTTTGGGGAGATACTTTTTGTGAACACACAACTTTAAGGTAACTTCCCATACAAGAAAAGTGAATAAAAAACTTTACTCTATTGAAATTTACATATTTTTAAGTACTTTTAAATTGAAATAAACAAGTATCTGAATCAATGAATGTTTGCATTTCTATAAAATGCACAGCTAAAACAAAGAAAAATATTTTATTTGGGGACTAAAGTGGGATTTTTAGTTAGTTTCTTAACTGTTTTGAAAATATGTTAAATTGAAAACATTTTTATTTGATTACCAAACCCTGAAAATTAGAGACTTTTGTGTCTAGACATAAAACTTTGTTTCAAGCATTTTGAAAAATTCAAAATTTTATAATGTTAATGACTTGCTTCAACCCTTAAGTTAGCAGTCGGTAACATGTAGCTTTCAGCAATTGAATGATTTATATTTGTTAAACACCTCACTTTGCAATGCTGTAGAAGACATACAAAAACTCTATTAACAAATAAAAATTACATGATTAAAGTTTTCGTTATTTCTATACTCAGTCATGTTAACAAATAATTTCCATCTATTATCAGATTTAAAATGCAAATAAATCAAATATTAACATCGTTTTACTTCCTTTATCGAGACATTTGACTTCATTATTTTATTGAGCAAAAACTATTGATGATAAAAGAGTTTCCTTTTTCAGTGAGTAGTATATGAATCGTTCTTAATAACTTCAGATGTTTATTATAATATTTATTACATTTTTGTGAGGTTTTGCCATTTTAATACTAATGACGGATTACCAAACTCTACCTACTCAATCATGTTTATCAAGATATAATTTGTTCATACTTATGATTGATGCAAGTATGAGATGTTTATTTATTTAAGAAACTAATTATATTTTGAAATATATTTTAATGGTTAAACTGTTCAGGATCAATAATGGAGGTGACGGAACTAGTCCAAAACGTCAATACAATTTTAAGCCATGTGTATGTTTGTTTGCACATTTTGTTTATTGATTCAAAAGAGTTTATGAAATTTTGTAGACAATTAATTTACTCTAAACATGTTGCCTGAATTGCTTGCACAGACTTCTTTTCAGTAACCAAAAAGTTTGTAATGCCTATAACAAGATATAAGATAAGTAATAAGACAAATTTGTTAAAACGATATAATCACATAATTTGTAAAATTTTAAAATAAATGTTTTTATAGTTTTCATTATTTTTTCCAAATTTAAAGGTTTTTTATCAGAAAAACAAGCGCTAGGATTGTAAAGTCTTACACCTTTATTAAAAAGTTGAAGTGTATCACAGAATAAAATAAATTTCTGAAAACTTTTATGCAACAATAGCTTATAATTTATTCTACAAATTTTTAAAGGTTGTTAAACTTTGTTAGATAAATACTTTATATTTATAAGTACGCAACTTAATGAAAAATATGACTTGGCTTACTTATCCTTCTAATGAAAACTTAAAAGGAACATCCTGTAGTAGCATGATAATGTACACTCCACATTATCCACAGAAAAATGGATTTCTTATTTTTCTGAAATAAAAACTAGGTAACTGATGCACCGATTTTAAAATGTGTTCAGTTTAAATCGCATAAAAATAATAAAATACAAATTTTGTAATTGAACAGCTGGTTTGCATAGTCAAAATCATGTAAAATCAAATATTGTGGAATGAAAGAACTACTAAACCAATTTTGTCCAAACCTGCCCCAAAAAAAGTATCTTCATAAGACAAATCTGAAATTAAATCTCAGGTTTTAAAAAGTTATTGTTCAAAGACAAATTATATTCTATTGTTTAAAAAATCATTCAAAAGAGAAATAGATCTTATTAGTTAAATTGTGAAATAAATACATGGTGTTTGAAAAAAAAATACTTTCCAAATCTTCAAGAGCTTTATTTCCCAGATAAACCTTTAAAAAATGTATATAAACATATTTTCTCATAAAGTGCTTATTTTACATTTAGCCACCAGTTTGCGTTTTTAATAAAGAGTTGAAATTTTCTTAGTGTTTATAGTTAGTTATAAGCCACAATTTGCCAAAAGTGGTCAACCAGGGGCGCACCCAGAATTTTGGTTTGGGGGGGCTTCTCTAGTATCAAACGTGTCCATTATGACCTTTAATGACCAGTAATACCTAAGTAATTTAGTTGGCCTATTACTATATTGTTCTGCAGGACTGTAAAAGTACATGACTGCATGCTGCATGATCACCAGATGATTGAGTAAGCTAGAAGCAACTATCTGGGGCCTGTTTCATGATAAACTACACGTTAATAATAATATTATAGTAAATCAGCTATTAGCTCAATGGAAATCTCTTTGAAATTACAAGGTAAAGCTTGTGGATTAGATTGTAGTTTATTATGAAATGAGCCCCTGGAATAATTTATACCTTTAAGTACCGGTAGTTTTGAAGTTTTCATAGAAATACAATATTAGTATTTGGGAAAGAATAATACAATTTAAATTTTGAATGTGTAAATTTAATGATAACACAATGAAATTGAGATGTAAGTTAAAGCAAGATTATAATAATTCACAAAATGAAATCTAGACGTCTGGACGATTTTTTGAGAACAGAAACTACCTCTGTATTAGTCACTTCAATTTCCCGGTGAATATTCAATGCTGCCAGGCCACTCAGTCTGTTTGTACCCATGGTATTTCTAAGATAGGTCTTTAATCGACGTAATGTAGATAATGACCTTTCAGCTGTACTTGTAGTCACAGGGATAGTACACAATATTCTCAACAATGTGTGTATATTAGGAAACAAGTCCTTGTCACATAAGTTCAACAAATCAATTGCATTACTTGGTATGTTGGTGTGGGTCTTGAAGCTTTTGTGCCACAATTCAAACTCAGCTTTGAGTAGGCTTTCTTTGTTTCCGCTACTTTCAATTAAGACATTTTTATAAAAACTACACAGTGGTTGTACTGTCTGTATACGTAGACCTAAATACTTTTTACTAAACGCTTGCACTCTTTGATTCAATCTATTATTACATTTATTATATTTAAAAAAGTGAAAAATTAATATAGCTAACCAAAGGTCTATGGCCCATGGGGGGGGCTGAAGCTCCCAAAGCCCCCCCCCCTGGGTGCGCCACTGTGGTCAACTGATTTCCTTCCCAATTTTTTTTTTTAGAATGATGGCTATTTTAATTCATTGAATGAAAATAACTTGAAAACTGTACATTTTGCAAAAAATGTTCAAAAGAACAGTCTCTTTTTCCTGGATCGAACAGTTCAATGTTGAATAGAGGAGTTTCTAGTGTGATTGAAATGGTATAGGGGGAAACTCAACTTGTCATAAAGAGCGGAATATGTTTGTATTTTAACCACTGCTGTACCTCAAATAATTCCCTAATTAAAGAAATTTTAAATTTAACATGGTTTTCCCAAAAGAAATTGGGATTTTGCGGTATCTCCTTTTCTTGGATAAACTTCAATAATGGTATAGGGGGATCTCAACTTGTCATAAAGAGCGGAATATGTTCGTATTTAAATCATTACTCAAATAATTCCCTAATTAAAGAAATTTTAAATTTAACATGGTTTTCCCAAAAGAAATTGTGATTTTGCGGTATCTCCTTCTCTTGGATAAACTTCAATAATAGTATAGGGGAAACTCAACTTGTCATCAAGAGGGGGATATTTTCATATTTTAATCATGTTCTTTAACATGTTTTCCCTTAAAAAAGTGTTTTTATCTCTTTTCCTCAGTAAATTATAGTAATGGTATAAGGTCCAATCAACAAGCTGTCAGGAACTGAATATTTGTATACTTGAATCTTTGTTGTACCTCAAATAATTCCTAAAATAAAGTAGTTTTAAAGTAAATTTTTCACTTTTATAATATAGGTGAGATGTTTATTTACACTTTTTGTTAGATTTTACCTAAGGAACCAAGTCCTGAAGTTTTGGACCAGTTTTCGACTATCAACATAATTTGTAATAATTTAATTCATCATTTATTAATAACATTACGGATGTAAAAAGAGGTTACAATAAAATACCGTTCAATATAATCTTGATATATAAATTAATAACCCCTTAAAATAATGTACGCTTTTCTATGTACTGTACAGTTAATTATTTTATTCTAACATAATATTTTCTTTTATTACTTAACTATCTTTGTAAAATACACAGTTAAAAATATATTTATTGATACAGTATGACTTGTGATTTATTTACCATTACTAGTCTTGTGTTCATAATAATTATAAAATATTTTGGTTCCTCCAAATGATAAAGAAGAACTGGTAAAATATTGTGATTTGTTATTTAATTTTTTGCTTTACATCTTTACTTCATGCCAGTTAAGACTAATTAAGAAGAGGAAGCAAAGAATAACGGAAATAAATTGGACACCAGAAACTATGAAGGTTCCAACTGTAGCAGACTGAAAGAGCACCTTTAACGTCTTGGCTACTTTGCTCCCCAATTTGTTTTTACTTAAAACATGGTGGATGATCATTTGATATAAATTATATATTTAACCATTCCCAAATTACACTAGTATGCACCCATGACAAATTTATTATTTTGGGCGGCAAACAGTTCTTTTTAAATTTTTCTTTTCAAATATACAATCTTTCAGTAAAAGATTAGTTGCCATACTGTTGCATGACTAAACCCAAACCCCTCCCTCCCCATTTTTCAAGGATCAAATTGGGAGGATGGAAGTTAAATTATATTGATTCTACCTGCAAACCTGACCACCCTGAAGCTCTTCTGAGGAATATGTACGCATCAATTTCTAGTACCATAGTAATGCAAAAATGTATACCAACAAATCAATAGATGATAGCCAAAAGAAATCAGATGCAGGAGTGAGATGGTGAATGCTTCTAGGTCTAGCAACCTCGGCATCAAGTATGGATATGAAGTTCTTGGTATTGGATGCAGCATTAATGGTAAAGAAATTTCTATACTTATGAATGCAAAATCACTGATGGGACATAATGATGATTTCTTCCATATTGAAGAATTGTAAGTGACACTATCATAACTGAAAAACACAGTAATCTGATGGGTTCATATATACTAAGTCGGAAGCGAAAAAGTAAACGAAATAGCAAAATAAGCAGTCACGTAGCCAGGATTGTGGGTAAGAACGGGCCAGTGCTTAATTTCTAAAATCTTAGGTCCCGGAACGCATACCCACACATTTAATCCACACATGATTTTCAAACATAAGCCCTGCCCCCCCTAAAACTTTCGATTTTTAAAACTTGTAATAAAAGTTACAATGAGGAATCATGTTTTACCAAATATAAAAACGATGACTTTTTCAAAACTTTTATTTATATACTGTACTCAAAAAAGAAGACAAACCATATCAAATTTACTTCATTCACTTAAAAAAAAAAACTTTCTTGAGTCGGACTTGAATTAGGAAAAACACTTCCAAAGTACAATGTTGTCTTCATCATAAACTTTCTCACTTCGTCTTTTCGACTGGGGGTCAATTTCAGAGTGGCCCCTCTTCGCCAGCCAAGAATTTACATGTCACTCAGGCTCTTATCTGGCCACAGGAGGTCCCAGAAGCCTGTTGCACAGTAAGTCACAAACAGGTGTGCTGTACAGTGAACACCTCAGTGGCGTCATAACAAGTTCATTGCAGAAAAGCCACGTTCACACTCAGCACTGTTCCACATTAATACAAATTATTCTTGAAAATATAAATATCAATTAAAACAGTATCAAGAGAAA
Source organism: Philaenus spumarius (assembly GCA_018207615.1). NCBI lineage: Eukaryota > Metazoa > Arthropoda > Insecta > Hemiptera > Aphrophoridae > Philaenus > Philaenus spumarius. The sequence goes on along the minus strand of JAGFPH010001109.1, from coordinate 168,066 downwards.
CATATTCCTAATAACTAGATTAAGATTTCCTTTTCAATAGCATGGATAATGCCGGCCCATGCTATCAACCAAACTGTAAACGGACAATAATAGATGTAGCGTTGAATTCATTCATTGTCGGTGCCGAATTATAGTACCCAGTTTTCCCTGAGAGGTGCCGGAACGCCGTTCCGGCCGAAATTAAGCACTGGGAGGGACTGAGTTTGAAGGGGAGATGGAGCCTTTTCTTGGTAAAGTGTTATTCATCTCTAGTTTGTTGCTATTTTTTTTATGAGCAATATTCTTACCTTTAGGTACTTTTAATTTTAGTGGCATTTAATTAATAAATAAGGGAGAACTTAAATTTATTGATCAACAAGCAGGTAAATGGACCGCGGCTTCGCACACGGTTCAAAGATCCGCCGTATAGTGAGTTTTAGTAAAAATCTATCATTGTTTCATGTTGAAAAATTTCCAGCTCTCTCGCTTTAGGGGAAGTATAGTAATAAATGATTATTGTTTTAGGGGTTGTTATTACATTTTCACCCCTTAGTAGCACGCTATAAATGTACCAATTTCCAGCTCTCTAGCTTAATGGGAAGCATAATAATTTATTTGTATTGTTTTATTGGTTGTTACATTTTCACCCCTTAGCAGTACACTAAAAAATACAAATATTGTCTACTTTTTATTTATACCATGTGTCCCAAAAGTCCCGCCCCCTATTATTTTTTTTTTTAATGGAAATAACCAAATTTACTTTGGGATTGTTAACATGAACAAAAATAGAGTTTTTTGGTGTATCGTAAATTTCAACCCTTCCCCCAAAAATGGGGTATTTTGGGGGTAAGTCGAAAATTTTAAATTAGAACCCCTATTGAGTGGTACCTCATTTTAAAGGCATTGATAAAAGAATAAGATTAACTCAAAGCGGAGGTCTTATGTCTGACTCTTATGTCTTGGTCTGTATGTTGACTCTATCCAACACAATGGCAAAAGTTATAATTGCTCCCCATTTAAATAACATTGAAATGTTAAAGATGATACATCTGTTATTTTTTACAAGGTTTTAATAAAGTAGATCACTCAATCTAAGTTATAAAACATAGTAATTACTACAAAAACAGTAAAGCTAAGCCCTCTGGAATTCCCAGGTACTGGACTTTTTACTATTAGGAGTCGACAAACATGCACAGTTATGAATAACAAAGCAAGGTTATATCATAGATCATGAATAATAAAAAGATCTTGCATCCATACAGGGGCTGTGTGCCGAAAAAAAAAGGTTGTCACGAAAATAGTACATGATCGCGCTGCCAGGTAGCGCTAGGGAGAAATCATTGGTAGCATTAGTGTTTCATACAGCTTCCGTCGTTTCCCCAATAGATAACGCCACTATCGTCGAATTTCCAGTGGAACAAAATATTGCATTTGATCGGAGTTCTATTAGGTTATCCAAATACAATGGTTATATCAACCCAAAGTCCAGTTGAAATTTTCTACTTACCCCCAAAATACCCCATTTTGGAGGAAGGGTTGAAATTTGCGATACACCAAAAAAATCTATTTTTGTTCATATTAACAATCCCAAAGCAAATCTGTTTATTTAAATTAATTTAAAAAGTAATAGGGAGGGGGTGACTTTTGGAACACATGATATCTTGTAAGAAATGTTACAAAATGTCTGTCTGTATGTATACAAAGCTAGAGAGAAAACTATTTGATCGATTTCTAACTAATTTGCACCAAACATGTTAATTAGGCCTGTATAGATTCATGAAAAAAGGTTTTGAAAAACAACCCCCTTTATGGCCAAAAACCCCCAAAAAGGTTTTCCTTCTCCGCCTACAATTATGAAGTCACCAGTGAATCTGTTTAATAATTTAAATATGTTTGTGAGAAAGTATGTGCCAGTTCCTGGTATCATTTATTTTGTATTGTCTTACCTTTCTACTGCAGTTTCGGGTATTCACCCATCATCAGGAATATAAAAATACAATTATACACATACACACAAAACACATTTCACTCCATGCGCAGGTCGTAACAATTAAAATAAGTGGAAGGTCCACGCACTATTCCGGCAACGTGAACGTTGGATTGTTGAGACAGTACTGGTACCGGTTTTGTCCTTCGATGTCTTATCTGTAGGCCTATATTAGATGTTTGTTGGACTTAGTGCCTGGATTAACATGCTTGAATTAAATGAGATTTGATCATTTAGCAACACTGTGAAGTGAAATTTCGTTGCTCTAAATATTTCAAATTCTTCTGCAGCATCCATAATTCGTCCTTAGCTATACACATGCATTACATCTAGATTGTCATTAAAACTTGTGTGTACCACAATGGAGTCTAAATATTTTTCTTACCAGAGGAATTCATGTTTATTGGTATTTCTTTCCTCTTTACATTGTTCATGTACAAACTGTGAAATGAGTAAAAGAGTTCTTTGTACTCTTGAACTAAAGTTATTAAATATTTGTCATTAATGGCTGATGCACACAACAAAATACAAAACACTATGATATTCAATGAAGGAACAAAATATAACAAACAGGTGAACAGACACATTCACCCCTAAAACTGATAAAGTGCAGTATTTTTGTATTATCTCTCCTAGATAACAAAATATAGTCAACAAACATTCAGGCATCCAACGATGTTTCCCGAATGTACGGGAAAAGGCCGAAGCGGAGATTCCAAGCCATTGCTCGACAGAACCCCTGGCTATTCAGTCACATTACGCTATGCTCTCAGAGTATTCAAACATTTTCTGGCCATGACATGATTGATCTGTAAAGCCATCTCCATTTGATTACAAAGGGAACATAACTCTGGAAAAAAGATGCGACGTGCTGGTCTGTATAGCCGCACCTTTACTATTGGATATTTTTCAAACAACACCTTATTCATTTTGACGTTTAAAAATTGAGAAAATTATTGACAGAAAACAAGTGCCAAAAAAGTTTTGTTTCAGAATATTCTATCTACTTCCATATTTGGACAGAAAAACATGTTCTTTATCAAAAATAATGTAGTTTTTAAATATAAAAACATAAATAAATCTGAACTGAATGTTATACACAAATATTTAATGAACTGAATGTTAAATCTGAACACTTTAGCACAATGAACACCTCTCGCAACTTCCTATGTACGCAACAGCTAAACACCACCCTGCTGAAACTGTGAAGAGCACAGTTCTACACAAAGAGCCTACCCCAAAACAGCCTTAGAGGTGTTTCTCAACCTGTGCACATTCATTTACAGACTGCCTTGAGGCCGAGTGGTCAAATATTTACACACCATGGCATCTGATAGGCCACCTGTCTATATTGCAGGGGCTAAATGTGGTCCTTAAGGTGTCAGAGGAGACACCATTCAACCATTCTTTTACAGTAAAATCAATGGTCATCAGGAGGTGGGTTATATTGGACTTGTTCTACTTAGACCATTTTTCTACGGTCGAAATCAATGGCTACCAGGAGGTGGGTTGTATTGGACCTGTATCAGGCGACCATGCATGGTACACAGATGGTCCCAAATGAATAGCAGAGCAATCTATGATTCTAGGAACAGGCTATGGGCTCCTTCCCCTCGATCTTTCAAGTTTGTTGCTATCAACCACTATGCACGAGAAATCCTTAAAACAAGTCTAAAAAGAATCTAGGATTTTTATCCTCTCTGATAGTCGAGCCGCATTTAAAGACTCTGGATTCATTCAGTTTGGGACTGTTTTTAAAGTACTGAATAAAATGGCTAGGGTGAACAATGTTACCCTCAAATAAAATGAGGCGGCAGATTGCTTTGCAAGAGTTGGGCCAAAAGGCGCTTTCTTAGGCCAGATCCAATCTGCAGTAGCCTTAAGGGTCACTTTAGAAATGTGGTTGAAACCCAATTGTTGAAACCTTAGAAGTGTTGGATCTAGTAACTGGAAAGCGGCTCTTGAGCTTAGACATTCAAAATAGTTAATCTGCCTCTCTAAGTGCTGAAAAGCATCTTAAGATAGGCAGATCTTAACGATCTCAGGCGGATTGTAGGTCTCCTTACTGGTAGATATTTATATTGAAATAATTTTGAACAAGCTTAGATCATTATTGATCGGAACGGCATGGTATGTGCAGTGAGAATTGGGCTGTGTTACGACTGAACACACACTTCACCCAATTAATTTAAAACTAACTTACTTTAGAAACACCCGATGTTATTCTTTGGTCCACATTCACATGCCAGTATGTGTCTTATGGGAGATTCACTAACTACTACATATTCCAAACTATTCGGGTGCATTGCGGGTTGCGTCGACTGCCACGCTGTCGGAATGAAGGCATCGCAGATTAATTTCAATCTTTCCACTGGCCATAAAAAAATAAAATTTAACTTTTGAAACTATTTGATTGCAATGATTTATGGATTTGTTCACAGTTCGTATTTTTACCATCACATGTATATTTAAATTATTTTATTGCTCAACTAATTACTTGGTTCGCTCTAAAAACTCTGCATTGCTTATAAAACAAAAAAGCAATTTTTAAAAAATCTAAAGAAACTATAACTTAAAAAATATTACTTGTAAATTGTGTTTTCCACTGTAGTTTTAAAATAATACGTTCTATGAAAATCACAGCAATCTCAATCTTTGTATCTAAATATGCCTTCACCCGCATCTCGGACGCACGGCCAATTAATGAGGGTGTCAACAAGTGTTTTTGTAAACAAAATCCATATATCTTGTAAGAAAACACGATTGGCATCCGGTATCTTCAAACTATCAGACGATAAAATTTCTGTTTGGTGGGAGAATCAGGCATTGACAGGAAAACAAAACAAGACTTGCAT
>JAGFPH010001109.1:120593-146832 GCA_018207615.1 Philaenus spumarius | reverse complement strand
AATAAATTGATAGTGCAATCAAGGATTTAAATATATATATTTATTTTGCCATTGAAAATATAATATACAGTGTTCATAAAGAGTCCCTTTAACCCCTTTATTATTTTTGTTACTGGAAATAAGTTAACAAAATTTTGTATACAACTTGTGTTGCATAACAGGACAAATTTTTTGACATATCTGAACCTCTATGATTTTGGGGGCATTTCATATGTAAAGGTAGGTCACCATTAAAAAGCTTATTGAAATAGAAACAGAATAGCACAAACTACAGCTTAGTATCTTGCTTCGTTTGAAAGTACAATGGACAACCAAAGTTCTGGAAAATTATATGTTTTATCATAACATCAAAGCAGGTTATTAACTTGTTGATATTATTAATAAGTAAGTTGTAGGTCGAGGTTAAATGTAACACATTTTAAAAATAGAAACTGTACATAAATGTAGTATGGTACCATTAATTTTGATGAGTTTCTATGTGTACTTGAAAAACTTTGGGGAAAAATGTAAATGGAACCGGGAATATAAAAATTGACCTTTGCTCCAGACTTTCTCTACTGTATGAACTGATAAGCACCACTTTTCAAGTACTGATAGGATAGCAATACCTCCCTCATTCTGTTCTTGATATTTGTTGTGATAGCACTCAGTTTTGCCTTTTTACAAATGAATTGCTCAAATGAAAATAAGATTGAAATAATTTTTTTGTTGGTGGTACAATTAAAATATAATTTTCCAGAACTTTGCCCATTACTTTCAAACGAAGATATTAAGCGCTAGTTTCCACCATTCTGTTTCTCTTTTAATAAGCTTTTCAATGGTGTAGTACATGGCCTACCTTAAATATTTTAAATTGTTCATTCCCCCCCCCCCCCCATCATAGAGGGTTAATGTCAAAAAAATTGCCCTGTTATGCTACACATGTATAACATGCATATTTATACAAAGTTTTGTCAATTTGTTTTCAGTAACAAAACTAACGAGATGGGTTAAAGGGATTTTATGAACACTCTGTAGGCCTACACAGGGTGTCCCCGAACTCTCTGGACCCCTTTTGTGGGTATGTTCCTGGGATCGAGACAAACATATTTCACAATATAAACATAGGTCTACGGGGCTTTTTTCTTCGTCTGTCTGTCTGTATGTCTTTTTTACAAAACACTTAATATTTTTGAAAGTAGAAAGGATATGGAGCTCAAACTTAGTACACCTATTTGTTGTGAAACCTCTTATCACTGTACGAAAAATTAGAACATTATTTTAAATATTTTCAAAATGGCGGCCGTTTATAATTTTTAATGTCAAATATCTCAGAAACTGTTAATTTTACAAAAACATTACAAGAGACAAAAAAGTTTACTTTTTTAATGACAAACGCAATTTTTTTTTTATTTTGTCTGTAGCTCAAAGGATAACAGAGACATTGACCAAAAAAAGGGAAAAAAGACATAGGCTACATACAGACAGACAGACGAAAAAATACGCCCCGTAGACCCATGTTTATATTGTGAAATATGTTTGTCTCAATCCCAGGAACATATGCACAAAAGGGGTCCAGAGAGTTCGGGGACACTCTGTATAATAAATAACAATGGTTCAAATTTTTTAGCCTCTTTAAGAACGCTTAAAAAATCTCAACGGTAGGCCTATTAGTTATGATTTAGAGATTTAATGCTAAGTAAAAACGCATTAAATCTGAACAGTCTGTAAAAATGAATAAATGATCAGGATTCCTGCTGTAAAGATCCGAGTTTCTACCCTTCCCACTTCTAGACAAGCTTGCTTCCTATGTTCGTCGGTCTGTTGATGTGATGTGCAGAACCTACTATTACTGATATCTGAATTAAGTAATTAGCTATGTCTACACTTATGCGATTTCTGATTCGATTTTATTTTCTACTTTCGTTTCTTTTTGCAGTTGAAGTATGCTTGTGGAGCATGCTGCATCAGTGTCCACATATACACGTTAATACATGCTCCTAGCAGCACAGTAAAGTCGATTTATAAAAGACAAAATTGTAATTAAATTTTGTATTGTAAATGTAATTTTGAATCGTGACGCTTCAGCAGTTGCTGGTGTTCGTGTTGCTTGTTTATTGATATCAAAAGCGTGTAGACGTAAAAGAAAACCTCGTTCTGTATGAATGAGACTACTTTAAAACAAGAAACTTTTCAATATTAAATAATTTGGAGCTAAATGAAAACACTTTATTTAAAAATTTCACTAGAACGACAAGAGAGAATTTTATTGCCTTTTAGAACAGGTCGGATCCAAAATAGAAAAAAGTCACCTGTCTACTTCAGAGAAGCAATACCTTCAGAAATCAAGTTAGCAATTTGTCTTAGATATTTAGCTACTAGGGACTCTTACACACCTTTGATGTATTTATTCAAAGTATCTCAACAATTCACTTATTTGTATACGACTTGTCACTTATGGTCCCACAGCACATTATAACTTCTGTAATACTCATTAAAATCAAGAGTTTGCTTATCTGATACCATCATTGTAAATTTAATTAATAACCAAGTGTAGTTACAACAACTCTATGCAGCGCGGTAACACGCGAGAGAATCTAAAGTTCTGGATCTGCTTGCTTTGCAGCATGCGATTCAGAAACTAGACGGTTTTCTCCGCATGCGTCAGGCGCATAGGTGTAGACATAGCTAATGTTTGTTCCAAGTGAACGAGACTATTTGAACCGAATTTGAAAAAGATCTGAACTTTGAATCAGTAGTATTCCGAATTCCCACACATTTTAGGCGAATGTTCACGATAAGAAAGGCAATAAGATCATGTTTAAACGTTCAGTTGATGCAGAACAACTTGTGAAATTCATAATTTGTCTAGCAATTACAAATAAACTAATGACCTCAGCCTTTAAATATTGACTTTTGAGGGCTTACATTACCTTATATAAAATTCATGGCTTTTTGGGGAAATTCTGTATTACTTTTATCTATAAACCATAAGCTTGGGAAGAGTTATTTATGTTCAACACAAACAAAGCTGGCTATGGGCTACTCTTGAGCTAGTAATAACTGTATAAATGGCACTACACAACCGTTGTTTGTATAGCTCATAAAAATAATCCCGAGTATTTTACAATAAAAATTCTACGAGCTTCACAAAGTATTAGTAAATATGCAAATGCAAAGAAACAATATCCGAGTAATCCCAATATTAGCTTACTGTACAAGATAAACTCATTTCTAAACACTAACTTACATTGAATGTTGAATGTCCATTTTACAATGGTTGATGGTTTTAACTGGAACAAATTAAACATGCTTGTAAAAAAATACATTCTTTCAAAAATGCTACAAACACGGTTAAATTTAAAACGGGCACTAGATGGGATTTTATCTGCGGAAATAGTTCTTGCTTTTTGGTTACTTTTATGTGATCCTCTAAAACAGTGTTTCTCAAACCTAAAACCTGTTAAACCTCAACCTTTATAGCCAATCAAAGAAATTTTACTAAAATCTAACTACATTAACAGTTTTTACATATACCATATTTTGTAAACATAACATAAAAAGAATTGCACAAAAATAGTTTTACAAAATTATTTTTTTAACGATAGGGATACACTGACCCCAAGATTCAGTCTTTTCCTCAAGCCTGGAAGTGGACATTTGAAATATGTAAAAAGTCTTCAGATAGTTTATAATGTTAACTCTAAATATAAAAGCGTACACAAGGAAATTATATTAAGGAAAGAGGGATACTGTAAATAGGTTTTGACAGATGCAAGCACTTTGAGAAACACTGCTGTAGAAACATGGTACACATCCAAACTCTTTAAGACAGAAAAATATGTAATTCTACCAACCGTCAATACAATATTATATGCCATATTTACGTCTCTGAACTTTACATATTGCTTCTAGGAAGTATTTAAATGGTGATTTAGTTAATGTATAAGATGATTGAACAATTCATTTCACCATGAATGCTGTGGAAATGAATTGGAGTATGAAAATAGCGCAAATACAAATAACCAACTTAAAGCTTCGTAAAATTACAATCTTCTGTTAGTAAACCAAACCTCAAGCAGCAATAGGTTTGATGAACACAAGGCCTTTATTATCTGGAAATAATTAGTATTTATACATTTAAAAATACAATTACTATTATCCGTTTATTACAATCACTATTACCATTATTATCACTATTAGAACGTTTCTTTGTAAATAGCCCATGTAGTTCAGTTTCAAACAGTACCCACATTATAACAGCAACAGTGTTATACAAACATTGTTTAACAGATTATCTGATCAATAAATAGGAGCATGTACAAAAAAGATAGTGAAGAAAATAGGATACACAACCGATATTATATTCTTTATAAGACCATGAAAGTTTTTATAAAGTCTATTCGCTTTCCGAATTGCTGATATATACAACATAGATAATTACAGTATGATACGTCCTATTACCTTTTACAGTACGAGTCCCCATTCGGAAGCACATAAACTTATGACGTGGCCATGCCAGTGCAAAATCTGTATAACATTTGACGAAGAGCTAGCCTCCGATAAATTTTATTATGTTTTTTGTGCCGTGTTATCGTGTGTATTCAGTGTTGTTATGTGTTTTAGTTAAGTGTTAAGTTCTTACATCTGATGAAGCTGGCTGTGAACGATAAAACAGAGCTGTAGTGTTTCTACAAATTAAAGGAATTGCTTTGACTAAGACTGTAAAAGGTAATTATCTATATTACACTTAACCGATGATGAGAATTGTAAATAATTTGATCACGCAGCTGAACCACTGACGTAAGTTGAGCAAATTTCCAACATTAAGTGTAATATGTTTTAGGGTTTCAACCAACTACAGTAGAACCCCGATTATCCACGAGTGGATTACCCGCGTTGCGGCTTAACCGCGATCGCCAAAAAATACCGCGATCGCCAAAAAATACAAATTAAATATGTAAAATAACCCAAATGCGATACTACGGCGAACAAAGTTTAGCGAGTGAAGGCCCATTATCTCGCGCGCAGACTGTAGCGCCACCTCAAAGACAATACAGTAAGCAGAAAAATCAAACAACCTTCATAACGGGACTATTCTATTACATTACTGATACCAATAAATCGGGTCTTTAAAATATACTAGTACTTCAAAATTAGCAGTTGAATAACAAAATACCACTGCCACAAATATGCGACGTCAGTCTATTTCAATTAGACTACGCATCGAACATTTGCGTAGGGGTACCGAAAAATTTTACTATGGTGGTAACGAAAGTGTTAATCTGAAATTAAATTTTTACCAATACATGGAATTAAAATACAAATATTTTAAAAGTTTAGCAATATACATTAGTTTTTTTAATGTAAAAACAATAATTATTTCCAGCAAATAAAGGCCAGTACATGTCTGGTTTGCATAGTAGAGGCAAGTACTAAAAAGGTTAAAGTAGAATCAATTAAAAATGTTTTACCCTGAATTAAGAAACTTTCCAGGTTTCAAACACAAGGATAGCGACGTTTTCATAACAACCCTTGGATTACTTGGCAATATACTTAGTAATAAACACTGGGAGGTTTTTACACTTATTACAATAGACAGAAATAGAAGAAACTTGATTACATCCACTTTTACAATTACTTCTCCAAATCATAACGAGATCTGTACAATAAACAAACTAAATCAATAGTGCATTTTACATTTTACTGCAATAGTTGCAGCATTTGTTTAACTAACCCTAGAAATGCTAAAAGACAAAGTTGGGACTAAAATTGTTAGGCCAATATATTTCACTTGTTTATTCTCCAATCTTCAACTAATATCAATCAATCTTACAGATTTGAATGTTATTGTTATATTTCTCACCCCTAAATATTACTAATACATTAGTACAACTATAACTTTTTCTAATCATCAGCTCTTAGTACTCAAAACTCTTTAGTAATTTTAAGATTGTTTTATACTGCTTATGTGTTTTATATCTCAGTTTGTACTCCACCTTTAGATTCTCTGCTCTTCCGAGGTCATCAACACATTAACACTAAATAAACTAGAGACATGTGAGTTTGACTCCCAGAGTACCATGCCTCACGACATATACTCAAAATACTAAATTAATCATCTAATCAATAACCATGGCAGGAATAAATTGGTGGTAGAAACCAGTGAAATATATAATTGCTCGCAAACAAAGTATTATCGTAATACCACACAATTTTAAGCACTTTTTACAAACATTTGGTTCGCTACAAGTTTTTCCTTGTAAAGTAAACTTTTGTGCACTCAATATTTCTAACACTCGGGAAATTCTTTAGCTCCATAACAATTCACTTTCTCCCTCTATTTCAGAAAATGAGTTGTTAGGCCTACACAGGTAATTTAACAGGAAAAATAAACGGGATCTAACATTTGCGAAAAAGGAATAAAAATATGTATTCCTTTGGTGCTAGTGTTGTATGGTTATTCTGTGTTTCGGAGCAGCCACATCCTTCCCACCAAGAATGTATAATTCATTTCCACTAAGAGAATGGTTATCGGTTTTATGGTTGGTTCAGAACGTGGATATTTGACATACTGACTAGTTGTTCTTAAATCATTATAGAAAAAGATTTGAGATGAACAGCATGTGAAAAAAACTCGCATCTCTCTGGTAAGGCATATTTCCTTCTTACTTTCACACTATATAGTATAGAGAAAGTATAGTGATCGCAATAAAATCGATGTTGAGATTTTTGTAGAAATATCCGTTTTGGGACCCCTTGAGTCCAAAAAAGTGGTTTTTACAAAATGTCTGTCTGTATGTATGTATGTCTGTATGTATACAAAGCTAGAGCGAAAAATATGTGATCGATTTCAAACAAATTTGCACCAGACATGTCAAGTAGGCCTGTATAGATGCAGGAAAAACAGTTTTGAAAACTTTTAAAAAAACAACCCCCTTTTTGGCAAAAAAAAAATCAGTAATTATGTTTTATAAAAAAAACGGCTTGAACGATTTTGATAAAATTTGGCTTATTTGTAGTCTTTAATGTAGGTACCCTACCATATATGCAAAAAACCGCATCTTTCTAAAAATTCTCGTTTAGCTAATAATAATAACTGATTTTTGGGGATTTTTGGCCATAAAATAGGTTGTTTTTCAAAACCTTCTTTCGTGCATCTATACAGCCCTAATAGACGTGTTTGGTGCAAATATGTTCGAAATCGATCGAATAGATTTCTCTCTAGATAATAAAAATAATATTTATTAGTTAATCTCCTACTTTAATAAATCACCTCTCCTACCCCACCTACAATTATGAAGTCGCAGTGAATATGTTTAATATAGTAGATTTGTAGAGCCCCGTGTTGTGAGCTAAATTTATAATACAAAAGTTTTCTTGTATGTATTTTAGATTATATTTATGAATAACAGCTCAATTTTTGGCTTTGCAATTTAACAATAAAATTTGTAATATTTTATTTCTTATTTTAACGTTACGACTGTACAAAAATTACCCAGCAGTTATGGTGTCTAGTTTAAAGAGCAAAGTTTCTAAAAATGGAGTGTAAGCTCTGAAATGTGTCGGAAGAGTACAACCAATTTACTTGCTGCAAACTAAAAAAGGTAAATGTATTGTAATTTAGAAATTGTAGGCCTTCTTATACATATTATTTTATGTAAACCCTAACCAGTTCTCAATAGTATTGCCGTACATTTTATGGAATATATTTTTTTAAATATAGAATAGCTCCACCCTTCACACGAAGACACAAAAATTCCATTATGTTTTGTATTTATTTAATTTACCTCAGTCCAGCAAAATGAGTTAACTACAGTAGTTGATGTATGTTTATAAAATAAACGTCTACGCATTGAAGAAAATAATGAAACACAAAGGAAAGATTTATTCATAAGTTTAATTGTGTAGTGAGCATTATTAGTGTTTATTGTATTAACTATTAAATCCCTGTGAAAAATCACAGGCGGATTAATTAGATACACATCAGAAATACATCATTTATACAAAATACTATTTAAACAACACACTTTATCTAGGCCTACCTAACTATGCAGACAGGGATTTTTAACTCGGTAAATGTGTACAATTATAATGACTATAAAACTGTAGGAATATTTGTTAGGATTTTGTGTTTATGTATTTAAAGAAAGATAAAAATATTATCTTTTGATTTCCTTTTATTTCATATTGTGATAGATCAAATGATTTAGAAGTTATTAATATTATAGGCTATATTATTGATTGAAGTTGTAAACATAACCCCAAAGTATAATCTATGCTAGGTTTTGTTTGTGTATTACAGATGATGGGTGAAATCAGCTGTTATATTATTAAGTTAAACGAATATTTATTTCTTCTTTTAATGTTACTCCACGTACGCTTGTACGTACACTCGCTTTTATAGGAGTTGATGGGTTAATTTTGTTTTAAAAGTGCATATACATCCCTGACATTAAAACTTTTTATATTAGACTTTCTACTCAATTAGTTTTGTTTGTTTAGAATGTCTAAATCTGTGAATGTGCAGTAAATGAAAGTGTTTCATTTAAATCTCGCAGGAGTAAATGATGATTAAAATGTCTAATTTAGGCATGTAATTGTTTGAGTAAATTGACCTCTAAGTAATCAGACCATGAGGTGTGTTGGATAAGAGAAAGAATTTTTCTACCACCAACAATCACTAAAAATATTTAGAAATTCAAGAAAATGAAAAATTTTAATTTTGAACCAGTAAATCTGTTTTAACAATCTCATTGTTTATTATATCAGATCTCGTATGCTCTTTGGTTACTTTCTGAAGCACTACTTCCATTCAAATCTCATTACATCAAAGAGTAAAAACTCAATTACTTATTAATATTCGTGCAACATACAAACAAAATCTTATCTTTGAACTCACAATATAGTAATCCTACAGTCAAATCAGTTCACAGCAGACCCCTTCCATTGAATCACCCTGAAACTAAAAATAATAATGTTTAAACACACACAAAACTAAATTAAAATTCATTAATTGAATAATACATTTTGTCAAAGGATATTATTCATCATCTAATATTATTAACATAAGAATTTCAGTGCAATAATTTGTCCAGAAAAAATAGAACTGCCAAACTGACGCCAAAGTAAAGTTGCTTTTAGGTGGGTAATAATAACTTTAACATTGACTGTTAAACTCACAATAAACGGAAGAAGTGTATGTTTGACTTGTATACCAAGGGTTCTTACCATCACCATCCCAAAAGTTTTACCAAAATTATATTAATAATTTGATCACAAAACTAAACCGCTGACATGAGTTGAGAAATTTCAAAAATTAACTTTGTATGTCTTAGGATTTAAACCAACTAATTGGGAAATTGGTCTACTCCAAAATGTATATATTAGTAGAATTTGTTTGCGCCTCAACCTCCAGCCACTAATCACTCATTGCTTCGTTTTTCTCCCAGAAAAAAAAAACTTTCTATGCCAGTTAGTAACCTGAAACCTTGGATTATGGACTGTGTTGCTTCGCTCGCAATGGACAAATTCGCCAAAGGGAGTTAGCATCCCGGTCGTCGCAATTGGATCAAAAGGGTACTTTTATGGTATTTTACATTTTTATTGATTTTGGGGAACCAGAAGAGCTATAAAATCGAGGAAACAAAACAAAATGTGCAAAATAATCTCCTATAGGCTATTTATTTTTTTTTTAGATAAAACCCCAAAAAAGTTTTATTCTAGTACAAATTGTTTTTACTTCCGGTCATAAAACGTGCTTATGGATGTTGAATTTTTTGACTAACGAACTCGTCCAACCAACTTAGAAAACCAAGTGTGTACCAAACTGGACGTAAAATGCAGCCGTGCGAATAAATATGTAGGCCTACATACATAGCCTACAGGGCGATTCAGGTCAAGAAACGGAGAAACATTCAGATCGTATTCTGCTAGTGAAAATAAAGAAAAAAGTTAATATAAACATAGGTTCAGAAATGCTTCTTTCCTTTTCCTGTTTTATCCACCTTTTTTAAAAAAAAATCAATATTTTTGAATGTAGGAAATATATTGAAACTCAAATATATTGGATACATATTTGGTATGACATCTTTTAACCATGTACAAAAACCCAAATAACGTGTTTCATATATTTTCAAAATGGCGACCGAATAAAATTTTAAATGTAAAATATCTTAAAATCCCCGCTAACTTTACAAAAAAAAATTCAAGAAACAAAAAATTTCTTTTTTTCATGACAAACATAATAGTTAAAACAAATTATTTCTGTAACTGAGTTATTGGCTAAAAACTAAAAATGTTATGGACAATTTTTAGCCACTAACTTGGTTATCTTTTAAGTTACAGAAATAATTCAAAAAACCCTTATGTTTGCCATTTAAAAAAATTTGTTTGTAAAGAGTTAGTATTTTTTTATAGATATTTCACATTAAAAACTTTAAACGCCCACCATTTTGCAAATATATGAATTTAAAAAAAAATTTTACATCAAATATGTAGCCTGACTAACATTTGCGTTCAATATATTTTCTAAAGTCAAAGATATTAAGTATTTTGTAAAAAAAAAAAAACAAAATGGTAGATAGCTGGAAAACGAAGCATTTCAGAACTTGTGTTGATATGAACTTTTTATTTACTTTCACCAATAGAACACATCCTAAATATTTCTCCATTTCTTTCTGATTCACCCTGTATAGGCTACAAATTTTAATGACACCCCAAAATGTGTTCTAGGATCATTGACCATTGTCCATTCATTGACTCTTGGGTCTCATCATAAGAGTCACTGCAATAGCTCATCTTTCCTCTGGAAATTTGCTAATAACAACAACACATGTGTCACAGCGGGAAGAATACATTACTATACATTTGTGGTAGGCACCTTTGAAAAGTTGTAATGGCTCACAAATACAGTATTTTACCATACAGAGTTAGTATAAAACACATTTTTTATTCCCTTTCACAAAAGTTTAGATCTATTATATTTTCTGTACCTATAGAGTACATCATTTACGAAATAGGTAATGACTCCATAAAGTTAATTGCAGGATTTTAGCAGTGTTGGTTATTTACTTTTTTAATCTTATGTTAGACTTTGATAAAGTTAGACTCAAATTTTAAGTTACATTTCACAAAATAATCAATTACAATAATAATCAATTCATACCCCACAAGTAACTTAAATATGTTATTTATTTTTTGAACTAACAAACTTTTGGCTCAAGCGTTGTATATTGTAGCCTATCGCCATCAGGCATGCAGGTAATCAATTAAAACAGTAAGTTTATAAATTGCTGCATAATAAAATTAAGCATATAATGCAATTGGTCAGAAAATTCACAAATACTTTCTTATAATCTCAATAATTTATATAAAAAAAAAGTCAGAGTCTTAAACTTTAAATTTGTTAAATAATTTTTTTAAACATTTAATTAAAATTGGTATGTGTAGGCTATGTGAATACTGTATTGCAAGATCATTCTATCATTTAGTGCAATGGACATTAAAATGTGCAGTTCTCTGAATTTTAGAGCAATTAGACAAGAAAGTAAAAGAGATCTAGGTAAAAACATACACAATTTGTATAATCCTGATATCACATAGAGTGCAGCATAATAACATGACAATACTTGGCTACTTAATTAATTAATTGTGTCTAGGGATCATGTAAAGTATTTTTGTATTTTTTTTTTTTTAATTATTATTAATGTTTTTAGAAAGTGTTTCTTTTTTTTAACAATTGATGGATAAATTTTTGAATCACCTGATTGGGTATACAAAATAATTTAAAACAACTTAAAAGGATTGATGGTGATTAGTGATATCACACCGGTCCATATCCATTGCTCTAGATTACCAATTCTGAAATATTTTTGACTATGCAAACTATTTACTTCTTTCCCGAAATAACCAACCGTTATTTTTATAATTCTTTATTCCAACATTTAAAAGAAATACAAAATACAAGTCCTGCAGATTTACAAAAACATAATTTTAAAAATTAAAACAATCCATGATTAATAAGAAAACTTTAACCTATTGTTTGTCACACCGTACTTCCTCGTCTGTTTTAACCATATATTTGTTTCTCTATCTTTCTTTCACTCGATTTTTTGCACTATTTTTTATTACTCGTGCTGTAATTTATCGCCACAAATGCATGTTATATTCGTCCCATAAATTGTGATAAAAAAATTGGTTTATAAATACAACAGGATCAAAAATGTAGATTTTTCTTACACAAATAAACTAGAACATTGAGTTGGGATAAGGTCAAACCAGTTAACCTTGGAGGGGTCAATAACATTTACCCTCATACAACAAGAAGTTTGGAGGCAATGTATGATCTTTTGCTTTTGTTGTTTCTTTACAAATTTGGACAAAATAATAAATATCTTTCGTTTCAATAGTATCCTCAACTATTGAGAACAAAATTGCTTGTTTTAATGAAACTTTGTTTTCATAAATTTCCGGAAACTAGAAATCTACTGTAGGTCCCGTCATTACAAAAATTTGTAACACGTTCGATACCGCCATTGTAAAAGTTTTTCATAAACTTAGACTAGAGTTGCATATATGGGACGATCGGTTTCTATCCACAGACTGGTGCCACACATTTGTGCAGCCTGGTGTAATTGAAATAGACTGACTTTGCATATTTGTGGCAACATCCTTCAGTTATTTAATAGCTAATTTTAGTTATTTAAAAACCTGATATATTATTATCAGTGTGTACTAATTTTTTATAAATATCTTATGGTAAATTATTGAACTTAAATATAATTTTAAGGCTCAAAACTTGTTAAAATGTATTTAACTAAAGATTTTACATTTGTTAATCGTCACAGCAATAAAATAACAGAATAACTCAGTGCTATTTTTCTCAATAAAAATTTATTTTTCATTTAGAAAAAAGTAACTACATTGCAGGTGTTCTTACGTGTTGTAAGATGTTTTCGGATCGCTTAGATAGTGCTTCATTTATTTCATTATATTCTTTGGATGCTGGGCCGGATAAACAAGACTTTACTGTATTATGTTTGTATATATTTTTAATTTAGCTAAATTTGTTCAATTTGAAGGTAGGCCTACAAATCACTAATGAAAACATATACACTTTTGTGTAAGAATCCTATTATTTATAAATGTTCCAATCTATGTTCTTATTTTTGTATATGTTTTCAGCAGGTTCTTTTTTATGTAGACTGTATGTTAGTATACATTTTTTAAATTTCAAATATGACTAAAAATTTGTTTGACTACAATTTTTCTTTGAAAAGATATGTTACTTTGTTCAATCTTACCTTAACTCTAGATATGTTTCACTGTTCAATTGAGCAGTCATTAGGAAAGGAAATAGGCCCAATTTAAACTTTAATTTTTGTATTTTTAGAAAAAGTCACTCAACTTATAGTTTTGAAAATATAAAAGTTTTTGTAAACCCTTGCAATTGAACAGTTTTCAACCAATGAAACAGCACATTTTGCATTTGAGATATCACTTACAATTGGTTGTATTTCTATTTATACCTTGATATCGTTTTGTAGGGAAAACTTTGAACTTTCGTTTGGTGTAAAGTAAACTAGATTTTACTGGTTAGATGTTATTCATACAGCAGTGGGAAATACAGACTTTCGTAGAATTCAAACCACTGCTTGAGAACGCAATGCAAGTCTATTCCCACGCTGATCCCAATGGTCATTTTGTAGTATTCCCTTTATCCGCGCGAACTTTGAACAGTTTATTCTAATTTTGTGGAATAAGTAGGCCTAAATATATGCATAAAATAGGCAGAACAAATTCATTTTTGTGTCTCTAGTTGCAATAGTATAATACTAAATTAAGGTATACTTATATGAAGTTATATATAGGTATACCTGTTTTTCCGTCTTGCAACTTATGACGTAGTTCTTAGCTAAGCGTTTTGGAGGAATGCTACAATCTTCTGGCTATGTTGTTTATTCACTCATATGTGAACACATCAAAAATAAATTAATAACACATAGGCCTATATTAATAATCACATAAAAGTGGTGTGAAATGTGTTACAATATGTGTTATTAATTTATTTTTGACGTACTCACATATGAGTAAATGAACAACATAGTCTGAAGAAAGAAAAGCATGCTTCCGAAAAGTGTAGATAGGAAAATACAACATAAGTTGCAAGACAGAAAAACATGAATAAATATTATAACTTCATATAAATATGCCCTACCTTAATTTAGTGCTAAACAAATGATCTAATTATATTACTTCATTAGATGTCTCAGCTACAAGTTTCCAATTCGCGAAGCTACAGGTAAGCCTATATCACATATTTTTATATTGTATATGTATAATGTATATTGAAAAAAAACAACTATCATCAATTCATCAACCTAAAATTTATGTATTTTACAGTCAATGAAATAAAATCTACATCATTAAAAAGAAAAATAACAAAGACTAAACCTTCCCTGTTTAAACTCACATTTCAATATGCAGTCAGTTACAACGTGCTCAAGTTGGCATCACCACCGTACTCTCTTTTCTAAACAAATGTTGCCATCTGCTATCATATCAGTAGGGAGGTGTGATGTAAACTTACACCAACCTTTGTAAGCCAAACTGTTAGTTCCATTCAAGTTTTGTTATTTAGCGATTGACATTGGAGGTTAGATACTAAAAAAGGGTCTATTTTAATTAATTACTGTAATGTATGTTGGAGAAAATACTACTGTAATAGCCTACTACTATTGTCTTTTTAAAGACAAATAGCTTTTCATTGATTAAATGGAAAGCCAACACTTTTACATGTTAAAAGCGTAAGTATGTATTGTAAATGAAAGTCATTGCTTGCTGAACATCTCGGTCAAAGTAAGCAGTTTTCGGCAGCCAAGTAGCGCACCCATTTGACAGTGGGAAGTTGCATGTGGTCACACTTGGGCAGACCGTCCATCCACTTCAACACAATTTCAAGGCCTGCAAATACTTAAAAAATGTCTGATGGTCCCGTGCTGCTTCAAGTTCGACATTAAGGTCATCTTCTTCCTCGACACTTTCAATAAGTTCGTCATCAATTAGAATTTGAAACCCAGGGTCTGATGAATAACACGTACCATCCACTCTCCTATATCTTCATCACTAACCTGGTGCCTACACTAGCTTTGCGGGGGAAGGACAATTGCGCGTGAAGACAGAATTATTATTTTGCAAATCGCAGTGTACGTTTTCGTCTTAATTTTCTTTTCTGAAATTCTAAAAGTGATTCGGATAGTCACAGTTCGGATAATTGGAGTTCTAGGCCTCGTGTATTTCCAAATGATGTAAAATAGTAGGCCTAGCCTAAATAAAACCGGACCTGACATTTGTTCTGATTAGTTTTCACTAAGTAACAGCATTAGGGAAGTGATGATTATGTTTAGTTTATAAAACAAATATACCTAATTAACAACAAAAACGTATTAAACTAATAATATATGATAATAAGTGTAACTTGTAAATTATGGTAGAGACCTAGTAGGCTATATTTTAAAAACCCTACTGTAAGCCTCGACTTTTATTCCGGCTAAAGCCTTCTGAAGAGCTGACTCTTCACAAAATGGACTCCAGATTGCAAGGGAATTGTTTATTTATTTCTCTATGTCTTGCTAATTGCGATTTTTACCTCATTTCAGTCTATATATGGTGCGGGGCCAAGCAGGCAATCTGAAATAAGCTTAGCCTATAAAAACTAATAATTCATCTGTAGAATATTTTATAACTCATTTATTTAATTTTTATATAGTGTGGGGCCTCCCAATCAGACAGTTCTAAAGGTGTTAGGCTATACCATGTAAAATAAATTCTGTCTGTAGCCGATATTATAATTCTTTTACTTAATATTTGTAAGACTAGGCCTACTTATACATGCCGTAGTGCCTTGTGGGTAGGTCTAATCTTAAACTATAAATTGGTCTGTATTGTATGACATTTATTAAATATTCTATGTCGAGAGAGGCCCTGGCAGCCGCCCTTCCTTGAATCCCTATTAAGAAGGACAATAAAAACTATGGGCAAAAGTTTACATTACGACACCTCACCATATTGAGGCAGAGGTCCCAACAATATACGCAAGAAATTCCTTTAATACTTAATTGTAATGTTCAATACTATTTATAAACGTCTTAAATAAATTAAAATATAGGCTAATTTACAAAATTTAATATAATTTATTAATAACAGAAAATACTTCACATTTTATTTAACTAAGGAAATATATGTGTATCTTTTCAATGACATTGGACTGCGCATCCAAACGTAAATAATCAAGATTGCTGGACTATGCTATTAATACAACTTAACATCACTTTAAGTTAATAAAATACAATATAAAACTGATCAAGTGCACGTGTCACACAATTATTAGGCCTACTTTAAAACTAGGCCATATCAGGGGTGCAGAAAATGTTTTAGCACACAAAATTTCAACAGAACACACTTTTTTCACTAAAAATTTTGCCAAAATTGATCGTTATTACCTACAGACACGCCGGATATCAACAGGTTGTTTATCTATTTCAACATATTTATTGATATTATGTTTTAGGTAATTATTATATATTCATTATAAAAATTATAATATAAACCTTCAAAAAAATAATAACCAATTGTATTATTTTTACTTAATTAACTATGGTAAAATTAAATATCTACCTTAAAATATCGTAAGATGGTCCCAAAAGGTTTAAAACAAAAAAATACAACTTGGTTATTGCTTTTTTATTATGTTTAAAAGTAGGACTAATACTTAAGTTAAAAAAAAAAACAAAGTTAAAAATGTTATGTTTACATAATTAGTTCCAATTCAATTAGGCCTACCGAATTACCTACCACAGTCACTACTGAAAATATTACGAAACACTATAAACATAATACTTAATAACCCTCCAATGGTTCACTACATTGCCTCTTAAACATCACAATAATAAACAACCACCTAGACCACTTGCTACAACTTATAAACTGACGTGGTCGAAAACTCGAAATGAAAGATACGAGATGAGTAACAGTATACCCCATCCCTCCACCCCCATCTACAAAGTGAAAAAGCAAACTAGTGAAAAGATGGAAACATTTTCTCGAGACTTCGACTCGTCCGGACAGATCACACGAATTGAAAGAAAATTAAAGTTAAAAATTACTTTTTATTTGTTAATTTAAAGGTCTGCTCTAGTGAAACAGAAAGTTACCTGCAACTCCAGCATAGCAGCGGTAGGTTACACGGACATTGCTCATCCTAAATCCATTTAAAACCCGCAATTGTTCAAATAGCGTTTTTTAAAAATACCAGGGGTGCAGAAAATGTTTTAGCACACAAAATTTCCCCAGAACACATTTTTTTTCACTAAAAATTTCCCCAAAATTGATCGGTATTTGCTACAGATGCGCCAGACATTAACACAGTTTGTTTATCTATTTCAACATATTTATTGACCTTATGTTTTAATAATTTTTATTATATTCATTATAAATTCCAATATAAATCTTCAAAAGAATAATAATAGCATTATTTTGACTTAATTAACTACGGTGAAATTAAATATCTACAGTGAAATATCTTCAGATGGTCCCAAAAGGTTTAAAACAAAAAAAAATACGACTTGATTATTGCTATTTTAGTATGTTTAAAAGTAGGCCTAAGGCCCGTATTACACTATAAAATATTTTATAAAATATGTATTATAAAAGTTCTTTGACAACGATCTTTGATAGTGTAAATGGGCCATCGTTTATAATATATTTCTTTTATAAAATTTAAGAGGTTGGCATTTTACCTTTTATAAAATGTTTGATACATTTTTACCTTTTAGTACAAGTCCAAAATGTTTTATAAAAGAGAATCACTTTTCAAATCTTTTATAATAGGTGGATACCATCTTTTATAAAACATAGTTTATAAAATATTTTACATTGTAACACGGGCCTAATACTTAAGTGGTAAAAACAAAGTTAAATGTTATGTTTAATTAGTTCCAATTCAATTACCGAATTACCTACCTACTGAATCACAGACACTACTGAAAATCGTCCGGACAGATAATACGAATTGAAAGAAAATTAAACTTAACAATTACTTTTCATTTGTTACATTTAGTTAAAAAATAAGTGATCCCGACACGCTACGACTTTTTAACTGTCAACATCGGTTTTCCCGTACCCAAAAACATATAAAACGTTATCCCACACTGTATTTTCAAAATGTTGATAAAAAAACGTGATCCCGACGCGCTACGACTTTTTAACTGTCAAAATCGGGTTTCCCGTACCCAAAAACATTTAAAACGATACCCCACAATGAATTTTGATTCAAAAACATGATCCCGATGCGCTACGACTTTTTAACTGTCAAAATCGGTTTTCCCGTACCCAAAAACATACCAAAAAATGATACCCCACACTGAATTTTGATTCAAAAACGTGATCCCGACGCGCTACGACTTTAAAATGTCAAAAATCGGTTCTCCCGTACCCAAAAACCTATAAAACGATACCTCATACTGAATTTTCAAAATGTTGATCCAAAAACGTGATCCCAAGTCGCTACGACTTTTTAACTGTCAAAATCGGTTTTCCCGTACCCAAAAACATATAAAACGTTACCCCACACTGTACTTTCAAAATTTTGAACCAAAAAGGAGACCCCGACGTGCTACGACTTTTTAACTGTCAACATCGGTTTTCCCGTACCCAAAAACATATAAAACGATACCCCACACTGAATTTTCAAAATGTTGATGTAAAAACGTGATCCTGATGCGTTACGGTTTTTAAATGTCAAAAATCGGGTTTCCCGTACACAAAAACATATAAAACGATACCCCACACTGAATTTTCAAAATGTTGATCCAAAAACGTGACTCAGACGCGCTACGACTTTTTAACTCGCAAAATCGTTTTTTTTACCCAAAAACATATAAACGATAGCCCCACACTGTATTTTCATAATTTTGACCCAATATTTTCAAAATTTTGACCCAAAAATAAGACCCTGACGCGCTACGCCTCATGTTAGAAAGCTCAAAAGCTTTTCAACTCTCCGCAATAAAATTACGAAGATTTTGGTACCAACAGAAGTTTTCTACGACGTCTGTGAGTGCTTATACCGTGTATACAGGAAAACTGACACAAAAAATCTTCGCATCATTTCAATACTTCGGCATTTTAATGCAAGCCGAAGTAATAAATGAGTACGCACATCACATTGTACGCATTTTACTGATAAAGACTGATTTCGAATTTCGGCAATACCTATACATTAAGTATCGTATAATTTGGTTTAATATGATTTAATTCTAATCACTTGATTAATTGAATAATATCATTTGTATGAAACTAATCAAAATTTGCATACCGGTATCATAATAATTATTTTTTATATCCAACGAATGTATTTGAACGCCCGTCAAGAATCAGGAAACTGCCATTCATCAACCGGCACAAAAATATCGTATCGGTGGCTCGGCCGTACGATACTTTGTGCAGTGAATATTAATGTCGTATCGCGGCTCCTCCGTACGATATTTTGTGCGGTGAAAATTAAATAGGAACCCTGTCCAACTTGCAACTTGTAACAGAGAGCAGACAACACACTTTGTGTGTATGTGTGTTGGTATATGTATCATACAAACTGATTAAGCTGACCTTTGTACCCATTCATTTCTTATCTATTTTTCCCCAAAATAATTATATTTTCCTTATTTTTGGTGGGTTTTTCCCCGGCCAAAATTTCCCCAGCTCAGTCCCAATTTCCCCCGAACCTCGTTCGGGCGTTCGGACATATTCTGCAGGCCTGAAAAATACCAAACTCTTGGGGACAAAATTCTTCATCCGAATGGCTTGGTAATTTTTCGCTATAATTAATAGTTACAACGTAAAAAAAATATTTAAAATCACCCTATAGCGGCGGTAGGTTACACGGACATTGCTCCAAGCCTAAATCCATTTTAAACCCGCAATTGTTCAAATAGCGTTTTTAAAAAAATACCAAACTCTTGGGGACGAAATTCTTCATTCGAATGGCTTGGTAGTTTTTCGCTATAATTAATAGTGACAAAATAAAACAAATATTAAAAATTAATGTTTTAAATTGTTAATAAATATTAAACAAAATGTTTTTCTTAGTTTTGGAAAACTCATTTGCATGCATATTGGCCATAGCTTTGAAATGGCATATCGTTCATAATAATCCGATAAAAAATAAAGGAAAAATTTGGATTTTAATTTAACATTGGTCTAATGGAGTGTCAGCCAACATGGCCGACAGCTAGAGCCGACCCTTAATTAAAAAATAAGTGATCCCGAAGCGCTACGACGTTTTAACTGTCAAAATCGGGTTTCCCGTACCTCAAAACATATAAAACGATACCCCAGAACCCCACACTGTATCCTATTTTCATAATTTCGACCCAAAAACGTGACCCCGATGCGCTACGACTCAAAAGCTTTTCAACTCTCCACAATAAAATTAGCCGAAGTAATAAATGAACGCACATCACATTGTACTACACATTTTACTGATAAATACTGATTTCAAATTTCGGTAAATTTTTTTTTTTTTAAACATCAATAAAACCTATAGGCCTACATTAAGTATCGTTGTATAATTTGGTTTAATATGATTTAATTCTAATCGCTTGAATAATATCATCTGTGTGAAACTAATCAAAATTTGCATACCGGTATCATAATAATAATGTTTTTAATATTCAACGTCAGTATTTGAACGCCCGTCAAGAATCAGGAAACTGCTATTCATCCACCAGCACAAAAATATTTGTGCGGTGAAGATTAATAATAGCGTAGGCCTATCGGCGGCTCGACCGTACGATATTTTGTGCAGTGAAAATTAAAAGAAAAACTGTCCGACTTGCAGCTTGCAGCAGAGAGCAAACAACAAACTTTGTGTGTGTGTGTTGGTGTGTAAGTGTAGGGGGGGATGTATATGTATCGTACAAACCGATTAAGCTGACCTTTGTTCTCATTCATTTCTTATCTATTTTTCCCCAAAATAATTATATTTTCCTTATTTTTTCCCCAGCTCAGTCCCAATTTCCCCCGAACCTCGTTCGGACAAATTATTCAACAGGATTGGGCCATATTATGTTCATGATACATCGATGTTTAAAATTTGATACATTGATTCAATCCGATGTGTTAACAAGGGCCCAAATGTATTTGTTATACTGGGGATGCATTTTGAATCGGTAAAAATTTAGAACAGCTTGACCAGAGGTTTTTTTAAAATTTCTTCATATTATGAAAGAACACGTTAAACTGATTATAAAAACATGAAAAATATCCGCCGGAAATAAAAATTATAGAAATTACGAGAGAAATAAAAGTAGAAAATATAGAGGTTAACTTCAGTATTTTTTTTTATTTAACACTAAATAAAAGAAACAAATCACTTAATACACCATGAAATATCAATAATAACTTCACTAAACAAAATTAATGAAAGAAATCACGAAAATATATGTAGATATTTATATAACTTTTCAAAACTTTTAGTTTAAAAACAATAACATTTATCGTTAATAAATTACATTGAATACCAGTATAAAAGAAGAAAGTTATCATTTCTGATTGCCAACGTTGCCACATTGAACATATGTAATACGAAAAGATGACGCAACAGTATAATTATAATATTTCGTCGTTATTATCACATTATATAATAAGAATAAAAAAAAAACTAGAGGTACTGACCTATACTGTTTAGTCACAATATGTTACCGATAACAGTATAATTATAATATTTCGTCGTTATTATCTCATTATATAATTAGAATAAAAAAAAAACTAGAGGTACTGACCTATACTGTTTAGTCACAATATGTTACCGATAACAGTATTATTATAATATTTCGTCGTTATTATCACATTATATTAGAATAAAAAAAAAACTAGAGGTACTGACCTATACTGTTTAGTCACAGTATGTTACCGATAACAGTATAATTATAATATTTCGTCGTTATTATCTCATTATATAATTAGAATAAAAAAAAAACTAGAGGTACTGACCTATACTGTTTAGTCCCAATATGTTACCGATAACAGTATAATTATAATATTGTAGGGTTCTAACTTAAACAGTTATTATTTTCTAATTTTAGGCAATATAGGAGGCACTTATAAACCCACTGAAATCTAATTGCAACCCATCTGGCAACCCTGTTCCTATCGCGTATTAAAATGTCTGTTCATTGTCTGTGTTAAATCCCATAAGCGATTTTTGGTTTGTTAATTTGTTATGTTATATTTGTTTTAGAATATTTATAATTGATTTCCGGCGATCAGTGAAGTGTCTAATTTCATTATATATATAGGAAAAAGTTATATACAGTGTAATTCTATTAAAACCTGTGGTCAAGCTGTTCTAAACTAGAACCTTTTGAATCTATGACAATAAAAACAACCTGAAGTTCTAACTAGTCACAGTATTTTTCCACTTTGTAAACATATATAAGTTGGTAACAATTAAGTTGCCTTGTATAACAGAAATGTAAGCATTAAAAAATAGCCTTAAGTTCAAAATTAGTCTTTAGCAACAGTGCATTATATTTGACCTGCATTCAATAGTAGAATGAGCGGCGCAAGTTTACAATTCGACCCTAGGCTAACCTATGGCAAAAAAAAATGCAAGAATAATAAAAAAAAACCCTAAAAGGTTCTAGCCTATAGTAGGCCTATTTAGTCATAGTATGTTTACCTGTATTCAAAATTTAACAGTAGAATGTAAAACAACATCATTGTCTGCAAAAAATATTAGGCTAGGGTCCAATAGTTAACTTACGCCAAATGTGCTTAGGTCGTCTTCTACAAAAATTTACGCCGAAATATGTATAAACTCAGTATGCCTAGTCTAAATTTTGGCAGAATAATTAACTCATTAGAAGCTACTTAGGACTAGGCCTATGCAGTTAATTACAAATTTCAGCCTAAATTTAGAGACAATTGGTTCATCTTATTTAAGGAAATGATTATTGTAAAATTAGTTGACAAATATATAGCGGAGAACGAATAGTTAAAAATAAATTAGGACATTACAATATTTTGTATTTCGCATTTTGATAAAGCGGGACTACGAAGATATTTAGTTATTAAGCTACCTCAAACAGGCCATAAAAACATAATTTCTTGCAAACTTAAAGTATCTGAAATGTTTTTAAAACTTAATAAGTTGCACTTCGAATGTAGTTACTTAATTCTGTGGATAGAAAGTAGCTCCTTCAAGCAATCGAAGAAAGGACTTTGGGCCCGCCATTTTGTACTTCGGCATTTGAAAGACCACTCTAGAGTAACAGATTTACTCTGTACTTTCTATGATTTTAAAAGATATACTACTGTTATCGCTACTTACCTTTCTAATGTTATCTAATACAATTGAAAATATAATATTTTCACTTATAAAAACACATTATTACTCAGAAAGAAACGGCGAAACATTCGTTACGCCTTCCAAACCCACTACCTTAAAATACGGTTTGGTTTGGTTTGAGTTTACATTACATTTTACATTACAAGTTTACAGTTAGTTAACAAAAACATTAAGTAGTGCAGTGTTGCCACACTTACATCTCGTAATCACTCAGAAATTTAATAATATATAATATTAATATATTATAATATTATGAACTAGGTGAATATAGCATAATAATAATCTGTATATGACCGGTTTTATAAAAATACTTCATGTCAAAAAATCAATATATTATCTATATAATATTTTGTGAATTTTTTTTAAATATGAGTTATATATAACTAATGTATGGTATAATAAGTTGCAAGATTTACTTTAAGGTTATAAACTGTATTTAAATACAACCTTTTATCATAAATATAATAATATTCGTTTATATGTACAAGAAGATACATAATATTCGTTTAACTTCGGAAACATTTGTACATCTTCGTATAACCTAAAACCTATTCCATTATTAATTTCTTCACTATAATATTAATAACAATGTATACTTAAATGTTAAGTATTCATTGTTAATAACTTCTAAATCATTTGAGCTATCAATATGAAATAAAAAGCAATTAAAATATAATATTTGTATCCTTCTTTAAATAATTAATAACATACAATCTTAGATCATGAATAATAAATAGATCTTGCATCCATACGGGAATACGGGGGTTGTGTGCCGGAAAAAAGGTGTTCGCGAAAAAGTACATGATCGCGCCGCGAGGTAGCGCTAGGGAGAAAGCATTGTAAGCATTGGTGTTTCCAACCAGCTTCCTTCGTTTCCCCAATAGATAGCGCCAAAAAAGTAGAATTTCCAGTGGAACAAAATATTGCATTGGATCGGAGTTCTATTAGGTTATCCAAATACAATGATACAATATACAAAATTTTAACAAACATGCCTACAGTTTCACAATCCTTATAATTAATTATTGTACACATATACCGGTACCGAGATAAAAATCCTCATCCTATTAATAGGTAATTAAGTAGGCCTACAAGATAAAGTCTGTCGATTTTAAATAGTATTTCTGATGTGTATATAATTAATCTGCCTGTGATTATTTAACGGAGCATACTAGTACTAATATTATAAAGAGGTAACATTTGTTTGTTTCATTGTTTGTATGTAGAAGGTAATTTCTGGAACTACTAAACCGATTGAAAATAGTATATTTCGTCACAAGTCCGGAAAGTGGCCATTATCACGATCGAGTTTCTAGTACGAGGCGAAGCCGAGTAGGTACTTTAATTCGATCAAGCATCGGTATATAATAGCACTTTCGGACGAGTTATGAACAGTACTTTTCATCATACCACTTTTTATTAAATATACAGGGTGGCACCGGTGGCTAAAAATAAACTTGGGCCTTAACCCCTCATAACTAGTTATTTGTTGATATATTTATAGATCATGAATAATAAAATTGATCATGCATGCATACGGGGGCTGTGTGCCGAAAAAAAGGTTGTTGCGAAAATAGTACATGATCGTGCCGCGAGGTAGCGCTAGGGAGAAATCGGCCAAGTGAGGTCTTGTTTCCTATTGGCCGGCAGCCATGTTTATCCTCAATTCTTATCTATTTCTATTATATTTGTTAAATTTTTTGCACGAAAAAACAGAATACACTTTTTAAGAAGAAACACAGTTTTTGTTATTTAATTTCAATATAAATATCAAACTGTAACAATTAAATCGCTTGTTTTTCCCTTTATAAAAAAAAAACAAAGAGGTCATTTCTCTTATAATTACACAAAGAGATTCAACACTAAACTTTACATTATAATTCTGAGCAGATAACATTACTTTTAGGAAAAACATGGCGGCCACTTTCATATGGCCACACTGTCTCTATCTAGTCACTGTATAATCATTGGTAGCATTGGTGTTTCATACACCTTCCGTCGTTTCCCCAATAGATAACACCACTATCGTCGAATTTCCAGTGGAACAAAATATTGCATTGGATCGGAGTTCTATTAGGTTATCCAAATACAATGATATATTTTAACTGTTTCCAACTAGCCTATTAAGTACAAACAAAAGTAACTTGTTTAACACTTTCACTGCCATGTGTATCAAATTGATACACAAAAAAACTTTCAGATTAAACCATGTGTATAACTTTGATAATTTAATAGAAACTAGGGGACACCCCTGCGTTCTCAGCACGCCAACCTCGTTGGAACCTTCTATAAACACAATCATGTTATGATTTCTTTATAATAAAGGTGTATGATGAATAATAACCCCAAAGCTAAAATGGTAAATAATGTTAAATCTTCACATCAAATTATTTCGTATATTTTATAACAGCAGTTATAATAAAGGTTAAAAGAACCATTAAGGCTCAGATCTACACTTTAATAAAACCTAACCTAAAATCTAGAAATACAAAGTTTGAAATTAGCTGTAAATGGAAATATTAAAGCAAACAGCTGTTCACTGTTATTTTATTCAATTGGTAGCCATGGTAATAAATGTTAATACATGTGTTAATTTATTAGTCTAGAGGCCTAACCTAAGATTTTTTCCGACTAAATGTACAAATATTGAAATAAAAAATGTTTTTATTGAAATAAATTATAGCTTATATTACTCAGGGATAGTGTAGCTTTTTATTAGTAAAACTATTTTTTCAATTCAGAGATTACCCCCTACATACAAACTTTCACCATTTCAATTAGTTTATCAGCTGTTTAAAATCAAATTACAGTATTTCCTATTTAGCCTAGTTGTAGCATAGGCTACTGATGCAT
>JAGFPH010001109.1:74895-107550 GCA_018207615.1 Philaenus spumarius | reverse complement strand
ATACAATTACGTTAAAAAGACTGAAAATACCAACCACCACGGGCAACACCGTACGGGTCAGCTAGTTCTTATATAAAAGAGAATACATTTATGGTCTTGATTTTATAGAAATCTGTAATTACAGTTTTATTTTGTTTATAATTATAATTCCAAAATTACAATATTTTAGACGTTTCTTTATTATAAATGGGACTTTAGAGAATTAAACATACAAATTAAATTCATATCAACAGACTGCAGTTCTAACCATGGGCGGATCCAGCCGGTATCAAGGAGGTGGCTGTCACCTATCAATTTTTTGTGTGAAGCCATATCCGTGGGAAGTAGCAAAGTTGAAATTCGGATTCAGCATAAAAAAAAAAAACATATAGAACGAGTGAAAAAACTTCTATATTTTTTTCCTGAAACAAGCACCATCGGAGACTATTTGACTGGACTAAGACTACGTCTGCAGATAATGAACTAACAGATTAATAACTGCAGGTCAACTGTATACTCGCCATACATTAACAGTTTTGCCAACCAATTTATTGGTAAAAGTAAATAAAACGTGTACCCTAGATAAAAAGTAAAATAAAGGTAGTTAGTTATGTATCCTTATAAAAAGTTGCAGCTTTATTAATATTATTAACTAGGGAAGAATGAAATGCTACTGGGCAAAAGATTGGCTATTTGAACTTTAATATTTTATTTTTAATGTTTCTAAATTTATTTTTAATATCAGAAAATAATTATATCCTAATTTTATAAATTTTAAATTAAAATAATTTGTTATTTTGCTAAAAGAAGAAAGTATTGTAATTTAAAAAAAGAATAAACACATTTATAAAATCAGATAAAGCATAATCATTTACACAATCACTTTTTAAGAGCCTTGAGTGTGTGTCGATGTAGTGAATTGTTGGTTGAGGTTGAACAGAATAATTGTATTAATTAATAATTTAATTGTACTGTCATGAAACTTGAAGGCATACTGGTAGCAGAATTGTCTTTATTTTGATTTTGCTTTCCATAAAGAAGGATTTTACCGGTAAGTGTATCTGTCACAAAACTTTCAACTTGCCTAAACATTTCGACTGCAGATCAGATCTTAAGTTATTTGTCCACACACACACACACACACACAGATAAAAACGACAGTCCATCTAATCTGCAGGTTTCCTGTCCGAGAACTGTGTGTCTGTGGCGAGATTTAACTTCAGTTAACTGGCCTGCAGTTCGCGAACTACAGATAAACTGTGTAGTGAATGGTTACACTTAGACAAAAGCTCTGTAACTGGGGATTCCCTACTGAAAAATTACCATTTTCCAAAAAAAAAACCAAAATAATTTTTTCTTTTTTTCCTGGTTCTATAGTTTATAAGGTTTAAGAAAAACATAATATATGCCACAAAAGTTCTTTATATTGGTGTTCTTATAACTTTTTAACTGCTAAAGCTACAGTGATGAAATTTTTACCACATCTTTAGTAGCTTATAATGCAACTTTTTGGGTATTTTTATGCCTCTAGGACAAATACAAGAGTATTTTTTTTTAATGTGTAAATCACAAATTTGTTTTTTATATATATATATTTTGTAAGGTCATAACTACTAAACTTTTAGTGGTAAGAATATGACTATACCCAAAAATTTAGTGCTTTTTATATACTTTAAAACATGATATCAAACCTCCAAATTGGTTCAGTAGTAAAAAAGTTATAAGAGATTTAAAAAACATATTTTTTGTCTAAAAAAACTCAAAAAGGTATGTAAAATATAGTTGTTTGCCAATTCCTATAAGTGTAAACAACTTTTTAGGTTCTAATGAATGTAAAAAAATTGTTCATAATTAAAAAAGGACTATTATACAAAACCTCTATTTTCAGTAGGGAATCCCCCTTGTAAGGTAATGTAGCAGAACATTTTCTTAATGCTTGTTTAGTCAAATTTATTAATTAAATTTTTCTTTTTATATAATACTTTATTTTTGTTTATGATGGTAAATTGATTTAAAAAAAAGCTTAAATAAATAACATTTTGAGTTAAAATATGTTTATCATTTCTACCCCTAACTTAATAAAGTAAGAATATGATGTAAAACATATTTAATTACAACAAAATTGTGATTGATTTTTTTAAATAAACTAACTTGGACAATGTATATGCAGTTAGGGATAAAAATCCTTTGGAGGTACTTCATTTTTGAAAAAAAATTACCATAAAAATGAAAGAGTTAAACTCCAATTAAATATATATAGCAGTAGGCCTACTAGCTGATGGCTCCATCCGGCTTTGCACGGATAGATAAATCAAAGTTAAATGTATATTAAGAAAACATATATATCAATAAATATATTACACTATATATTTCTTATGGGGATTTTTAGTCATTTTGACCTCCCCAAACTCCCCTAAAATTAATTTTTTTTTTTAAAACCTTTCTTAGCGAGCACGTAGGGCCTAGACATACCAAATTTCATTCCAATCCGTTCGGTGGTTTTTGTGATTTCATGATGAGTGAGTGGAGTGGTATTTGTCAAAAAAAAAATAAAAAAATAAAAAAAATAATAATAATAAAAAATTTTGGAGAGGACTATCCTTATCACCTAGAGGTATAAAAAATAGCCTACTTCCTATTCTCGTAACTACCAAATATATACAAAAAATTTCATAAAAATCGGTGAAGCCGTTTTGGAGGAGTTCGATAACACACACTGTGACACGAGATTTGTATACATATAGATTAATTTTTAAGTTATAGGATTTAAATTTGGAAATCATAGAACTTGCACTGTAACGTAATATATGATTTCCAAAATGGCCCAATAAAGGTTGAAGCATTTTTCTTACTTAGTTGAGTGGGATGTCAATTTAAATGGAATCAAGTGGTTATGGGAAGTGTCAGATTTGTACAAAAATAATCTTTGACTTACCGGTATCATTGTATTTGGACAACCTAATAGAACTCCGATCCAATGCAA
This sequence comes from Philaenus spumarius, assembly GCA_018207615.1. Classification (NCBI taxonomy): domain Eukaryota; kingdom Metazoa; phylum Arthropoda; class Insecta; order Hemiptera; family Aphrophoridae; genus Philaenus; species Philaenus spumarius. The sequence continues at coordinate 104,588 of JAGFPH010001109.1, read as the reverse complement.
TATTTCGTTCCACTGGAAATTTGACGATAGTGGCGTTATCTATTGGGGAAACGACGGAAGCTGTGTGAAACACCAATGCTACCAATGATTTCTCCCTAGCGCTACCTCGCGGTGCGATCATGCACTATTTTCGCGACAACCTTTTTTTCAGCACACAGCCCCCGTATGCATGCATGATCTATTTTATTATTCATGATCTATGCCGGTATGTCCGGTAAGAAAGAAATACATGTAGTATAAATAAAACAAATACACAGATCTTTCAATAAGGTTATTAATCTATAAGTACAACATAGTTACATTGTTTTAATATTGTCATGCTGTAAACACTTTTAACATAAATAAAATAATATAATCCTTACAATTAACTTTGATTATATACAGTTCTTAAATGTTTATTAATCGTTCAGTCAGGGAAGGAGGCTAGCCTACTAATACTTTTAGTGTAAAATGTTACCCTGGTCTACTATCAGATTTATTTAGACCCTGCATTCAACACAGCCTAATCAGATGGTGGGGCTAAGAAACAATTACTGTCTAGAGTACTGGACGAGGTGTAAATATTTTTAAATCAATTATTTAGTCACAATTTTCTGTTAAAAAAAGATAGGGTATTTAAATATTTTTGGTTAGTATAATAATTTATTTTAATCAATGTTTCCTTTATTAAATTGCAATAAATAACTTTGGAAAAATAATACTTCAAACTGAAGTCCTAAACTGATGGATGTTTTGTTTAAAGGCAAGAAACCTGAGCGGTTATCATCGCCTGTAAACTGATGAAATACAATATATTATAAATCAGAAAATAAAAAAATATAATGTCTACCGACACAGTAGGCTTGGCCACCTTTCCTAAGCAAACAACGAATGAAGAAATAACACTTATTTTAATGCATATTAATTTAAGATTAAGAAAATATAACTCTAAATATACATTTAGAAACATACAATCTCGTCAGTCTATGCAATGAGGTAGTCAGTACTCTAAGCAAAGTACCGAAAATAAGTATACTTGGCTTGCTTTCAGATGGTAATTTTTATTTTATGGAGGGTCAAAAACATATTTGTAGAATTTACTAAATATTGTGTTTCATAAAAATGCCGTTCCTACCAAATACCTACAGAAAATAATATAAACCGTATATTTTTTTTGAGATTTTGTTCTAAATCAGACAACATTTATTTCCTAATTCACAAGTTGGATGAAGGCTGTGGGCTTGAAAGGCTAAAAATACATAATTGTAGTAATTTTACAAGGTAAGGCTGGTGATTTCTCCTGGGACCAGAGTTTTCATGGGGTTTGGGTTTCCCAAAAATATAGTAAAACCTGAAGTTTTATCAACACATTTTTTTCATAATTTCATTACAATTTTCTCCCAGTTTTAGATCATACAAGCAAAAAACAACTAGCAAGTAGTTTTCGGAATACCTATTAATTTTCTAAGACCCTGAATACAAATTTGTAGAACTAAAAAAAATTTCTACCAAGTGACATATGATGTGCAGTTAGTTGTATTATTACATTAACAAGATTCTTATAATAATTAATGTGGTATTTTAAAAACAATGTACCACATTGTTATAACAATATTTTAAAACAAAGAAGTGTCACAGATCAATTATACAATCATAATATTATTAGTAATATCAAATAATGTAACATTTTACTTTTCAATTGGAAATATCCAATGTATATCTGTAAGAAGTATACAAAAATCGATTTTCTCTCCAAGGCACTTTGAAAGAAAACCTTCTGTTTTTTAACAATGTTTAGAATTCATTTAGTAAACATGTAATACTGTGATTTTGAAATAGTCATTAAGCTGAGTTCTGCTTGTTCAAGCAAACAACCTTTATGTGTTGAAATAAATTACAAAGAATTTTTGTTTCTCTATAGCCAATGATTTTGACACACCATATAAGTAAAGACACCATGTTCAGTAGTAAAAGAGTTAAATATTTGTCCTTGAAATGTTTTTGTTTAACTAATAGTGCCTTTATAACTTTACTTTAAAATTTTTTAACAGCAGCCATTTTGTAACCATTAATTGACAAGGTATTGAATCAATATCTCCATTCTGTAGTTGGTTATTATACAGTACGGGACCTTGTTATTGAAAAAACCAAAACTATGTATAGATCAAGCTTAACTACTGGAACAACCTTTAAATAAAAATGACCACCTGTAAGCATTAATTACTTTTATAAATCATTCCTTTATTTTCTTATTTGCTAAAATTTGTTATTCAAAATTATATTTAAATATGTATATATTTAACTTATGTAGGCACATAATATCACATACGAAACATCATTATTAAACAATAAAAAAATTTTACCAAGAGGGCATAGAACATGTATTATAGTAGGGTAATTAAACATTGCGTTAAACGAGAAAATATCACAATTCTTAACAAGTACATTTTAAGCCCATTATGGTAAAATTTTGTAGGTTAACAATTTTTTTATTTAATACACATTACAGTAGAACCCCTCTTAACCGGCCTCGGATCAATCGGTCCTCGGCTTAACCGGCCTATTTCAAGAAACAACAAAATCAAATATATTAACTGGCCGAAGTCTCAAACATCGATTATTTGACCGACATTTTGGGATGACGCAATGTTATTTGTGCTACTGTTTGTAGCAGGGAAAAGGGGGAGGAGGAGCGTAACAAAGGAAGCCGCCTTGTCGATTGATTCTTGCCGCGGAAGCAAGAGGGGGGATCAAATCTTGCTTCCCACGGCAACTGTATTATTTTTTCTTGGAATCAATTAACCAAGCGGCATCCTTTGTTTCTCTTTCTCCATCTGTTTATTTCTCGGAACCTTTACTGAATTTCGTGAGAGCAAAAGTGCTTGAAAACGGGGAGAAAAGAAGGCGAGGGAAGTTAAAATGTTTACATGTAATTTGTTAGTGTTTGTTTGTGTGTGTATATACAGTACATACAATAAAATCAGTTGCAATAACGTCTTATTTCCTTTATTATTTATGAAATATGTACTGTAGGTTATTTTTGAACTAAAATCTATTTTTTACGGGAACCTCGGATCAACCGGCCAAACTCGTAACCGGCCAGGGTCTCGGTCCCGACCTGACCGGTTAAGAGGGGTTCTACTGTATTTTGAAATTGATAAACAAATTTATATCATAGTTTATAGTTTTTTTTTCTAAGGTAAATACATATCCATTTATAGTTTGCATATTAAAATTCAATAAAAGTTTGGATTTCAAAATTATTAAACTAAATAATTTACATAAAACGAACAAGCTGCCTGAAAGGATTGAGATATGAAGTGGCCTGTCACCACTGTACAAATATTGTTTCTTATTTGTTTAATAATATGATTAAAAAAAGAAAAAAGTTGTTTCTACTTTTTTCTTCCAGATACAAGTAAAAAGAAGAGAATATTATTGCAGCCTTCCTTACAATAGATAGAATATTATTGTAGCCTTCCTTGCAGTAGATAAAATATTGTTGTTTTCTTCATTGCAATAGATAGAATATTGTTGTACCCCTTCCTTACAATAGATAGAATATTTTTGAAAAAAATTCAATAAAAAGGTTAAAAAAATTCTTGGTTTGAAAATATCACTATTCTACAACAGTTTAGTAAAATGTAAACGTTTTATGTATTTTTTCTATGTGAGTGCTGCTGACAATTGGCACACCGACCACCGTCTGATGAAAACGCTATACAAAAAAAAAAAAAAAAAAACAATTCTGTGGTATGCTGATATATTAAAATATAATATTATTAGTTCAACAACATTTTTGACAAAATTATCCTGTACAAGATATATCTGGAGCCTATTTTACAAAGTTACAAGTCGGAAATTAATTGTAAGTTTTGTACAAGTTAAGAGCTTGTAAATTTAACAAGCTTTGTATAAGTACAAAAATCAGTAAAAGTTTAGAGAAATATATTATAAACCCAACTTTAGTAGACTATTCAAGAAAAATGTGGTCTAGTTCTTCTTAAGAATTTCAAAAGATAAAGAGTAAATTTTAGTGAAAGAGTTAACTTTCATTTTGAGTCAGTATATGACTTAATTGATGTTTTAGGGTGGGCGCACACCGAACCAGTCTTTGACGAGACGGTCTTCAACGAGACGGTTTTCGTCTGTTGTCTTGTGCTGACGCACACCGCATGAAACCGAACAGAGGGTCGAAGAGGGGGGAGGGACGATTTGATTCTGAGAAAATTACGTCTTTAAAGAGTGTTTGTTTACTTTTCAAAAGCTATTCCTATCTAGTATCTCTGTTTCCTTCAAAGTGAACAAACAATATGTCTTCCGACTCGGAAGAAGAGTTTTGTGCTATCACAATATGGCAAAGTATATTTGGTGAAAGTTTAAGAAGTTATTGGATTCATCCTATAAAATGAAGTTAGGTCCACGGAGAACACGTTAGTTAAATTCATTAGGGAAATGAGAAAGTATGAGGATAAATTCAGAAATTACACACGAATGACGCCGCGTACGCTCGATTTCCTATTGAACTTAATTAAACACCGGATAAAAAAGACAGGATACCAACTACAGGAAAGCTGCAACTCCGGGGGAAAAACTTTTTGTTACATTGGTAAGAAAATTAAAATAAACCAATTTTTCTTTTTTAATACTACATTTATTTGTTACTTAAAAAACACCAACACTTTAAAATTAACAATTAAACTTAAACACTATCTATAAAAAAACCTAGCACCGTCAAATTACCAATTAAAATTAATCACTGTTCTGAAAAAACACTTTTTTTGTAATAAAAATTAAAAAGCTGAAATTAACATTTAAAATTTAACATCTTCCCATTCCTTGTCCACTGCTCCTCGATTTTTATGGTCCGATAGCTTGTAGATATAAATTACCGGCCTCTTTTCCACAGCAGAAATTAATCTTTCCGGGTCGCATGACATCTTTGAAAATAAATGTGCTTAATTAATAATAATACAGGTATTCCTCGTGTCTTCACCACAGATAACACTACAAAAAATTAAATACATTTAAAAAAATTAAAATGAGTTAAAAAAGTTGGTTAATATTACTAAAATGTATGTTTAAAACACCTACCGTGCGAAGTTGTCGAAGATGAGACGAGGTAGTAAGGTCGGCTTCGTTGTCGAGTCGAAAACATACTGTCTGAAGCGGCTTTGGTGTGCGACGGTCCCCCCTAGCACAACGCTTTTCACGGCAACCTAGTCGAGCCCCGACGAACTGTCTCGTCGGGGACTGTTTGTCGACTCCGGTGTGCGTCCTACCTTAGAATGACATCTGTACACATTTTACAGTGAACTTGTCGTTAAAGTTAACAATGACTTGTTACTGACAAGTCCACAAAAATCTTTGTACAGCGGTGTTATTAACATTTAGTAAATTAGTAATTAGTAAAAGTGCTTTAGTTTTACAACTGTTACCTTACTAACAAGATTTGTAAAGACGTAAAACAGGTAACTTAAGACAAAGTGATTTGCCTGTGATTAATTCATAATCTAAACATGTAAACAAAAATTGCCTTGCCCAATAAACATCGGAGGAAAGCATGAGAGTTCAATTGGCACTATATGATACAACAGGGTTATTTAAAGTTATAAATATCTTTGACTTACTGTTTAAACTTTTATAATAGTTAAATACTTGTTAGGTATTTGTATTATTTTTCAATAGGTAGGCTGGGAAGGATTAGCACCTTCTGTTTATACACCACTGAGGCCTACTGCTGGACATTCTTAAAAACCAGCCAGCATGTTTATAATTTGCCTCCATAATTACCATATCACTGAAGAAGCCTAATACATTACTTCTTGTTAAATAATTAAACCTAGAAATACATATAACTAATGTTCGTAAGGACTTAAGTAATATACCTGTATAACATAACCTTCAACATCTATAACATATAAAATAACTTTCACTTTGTTAAGGCATGTGTTTTCAATAAGAGTTTGTCTTATTTTAACCATTATTTAGTTGTTGTTAAAACAAACAAACCGACGGTATAATTAGACGAAGGAATACAGGCTACTAGAAAAATCAAACATAAATTATTTTGTACTTTAACAATAAACTGTTACCTAATTTCTGAACAAGGTATTTTATGCAATAGCTAAATAAATCAAATACTATCATTATTAATACTTAAGATATGGCCAGGAAACTCAGTTATTAAAAAAAAACATTCCAAAACTTCAGGAGCCATTTCCTCACATCAAAACTAGAAACAAATTATACAAATGTAATAATCTAATGTGCTGAGTTTTTCAATGAGCCTCCTTTTTTACTTTAATACAGTAAAGCGCCAATAATCCGGACTTATTGGCTTTGTGACCTATCCGAATAATCAAAAAACTCGTATAGTCGGAAAAAGGCTACACAAACAATAAAATATCAGAAAAAACTTAAAATTTTACACGTTACTTCATTGTACGCTAAACAATAGTAAAGTAATAATAGGCCTACTGTATTTAAAACTATAAGTATTGTATGGTATTTTCAAACTATAAAAATACAGTTGTGTCGTGTGTAGTCCTACTTGAACATGTCGAAAAGAGTCAACTGCTTCACTACCGAAGATTGGTTCCGCACTGCCAGATCTCTCATTCGTTTAACTATGAGTAATTGAAGGAGATTGCATTCGAGCTATCTGTCCCTCCCCTTTAAAACAGTATCGAAACATTCAAATGCCTCACTCAAATCCTCTTCCTGAAGAGTATTGTCTAATAAGGCTCTCTAGAATTTTGTCAGTCAGTATTTGGAAATCAGAGACTGTTGAATCATAGTTCAGCCAATAGTTTATATCATCTGAAGTCCATTCAGAACAACCAGGAATTTGATTAACAATGATCTGGATTTCCTCCATTGAGACGTCGTCTTCATTTTCTTAACATTTGGACTTCAATTTTTTCTTCTTAGCTTATTCCTATTCTTTTTGTTGAAAGTCCATACATTTTTTTCCAGGCTCTCTTTAAAGTTACAATTTTCACAGAGTTCCACGAGACAGCTAATAGTCAGGCAGCAGTAGTCTTTTAAGGCATTTTTGGTAGGCCAATAATATACCCTCTACATCTGCCAACAAGAGCTTCCTTAATAGTTGTCTTTGATAGTGGCGTTAGTAGACTCTAACACCTCTGATTCATGGGCTACAGCACTCGTCTCTTTCAAGAAGATAAGTAGGGTCATTATCAATAATTAACATGATATTTCCTTTTTTCCCACAGCCTTTGATGTTTTTTAACTGCTGGATCAAACACTTCAACAAACCACCTTGTAAACAATGAAGCTGTTATCAAAGATTTTTTTTACCCTTATAAATCAGCGGAATTTTTTGAACATTTTTTAAAGCTTTAGGTTTTATTGACTTACCCACCAGAAGCAAATGGATTCGATGACTGCCTGTTGTATTAATTCAAGTAAAAACTGTCAAACGATCTTTACCAACTTTGTGACCAAGAGCTTTATTTCTTTCTTTGTAACCAAAGTTGTACAAAACAGTGCTTTCCACATAAGGCCAGTTTCATTGTACAAAAAACTTTGGACCGTAAGCCTCTGTAACAGTTTTAAATTCCTCCAAAAACTATTCAGCTGCATAGTTATTGGCAAAAAGTGTTTCATTGCAAAAAATCAAACTCTCAAATCAAACCTAACGTTAAAGGTGTGAAGACAACCACTTCTCGCCTTTAACTCGGATATACCCTCAATTTTTTGGAGAATAAGCTTATGAAATTTTGGAATGATTTTTTGATACATTCTTTATATAAACAAGAAAAACTATGATTACTTTATATAATAACTTTAAATTATAATACTTATAATATATGAAAAATTACCATACATTTTGTTTTCTTTACAATTAAAAAATTTAATTACATTAAACTTTTTAAGTCCTATAAATTTCATCTACTCTTAAAGACAATTAACCATATATCTCGTACTAAGGTTAACACAATGTTAAATTTTACCATAGTTCTTCGTAAGTTAATGTTGCCAATATTAACATTTAATACATTATTTATACAAACTAAATCTTGTGTTTGGGTTATGTCAGTTCTTCGCCAACGGGTTTCTTTGCTGTACTTTGACGTCTATGCCTAACTAAGTATTCTATACTCCATGCAGCAACACATGTTAAAACCATCGCTGATTGCATGTGGATACAGATAGGATAGCTCTGTGTGTAGTCTCGAATCCAGCCTAAACAAAGAAAATTTTGTTAGTTTATTCATGATTTACAATTACAGTAAAGCCTCTTATATCCGGATCAATGTGGCGCCGGCTGATCCGGATATAAAAAAATCCAGATTTGAGAGAGTTTTTTTTTTAATATGGGTAAATTGGTTGAAATGAACAACAAATCGTACATTATACATTTTTATTGTTAACACGCTAAAAAAGAGTACAAACATTTTCAAACAATCATTGTATTTAAGTAAAAAAACTAACGGACTTAAATATATAATTTATGTGAATTAAAGTTCAGAAAAAGTACACAACTTGGGCCTATTATTAATATTCAAGTTAATACAATTATGTAATGTACATTAAAATGGGGAAATTAGTAAAAAGTTTGACTTAAATACAGTACAGTAAAATTTAAGTTTTATTTGCACTCACGTCATTTATTTTTTTGTAAAAAACGATGTAACTTAATTGAGGCTTGCGTGGATCGCTAAACCCGCTTCTTTGACGAAATATCTCTCCATCTGCGAAAAAGCAAGAGATCGGCCGCTATAGCTTCTTCTTGTTGTTCGATGTAGTCGATCAGATGTTCAAATGCCTGGAATGCTCCACTATGCGTCATCGTTTGTTTTGGCTCTTCATCTTCGACATGTGCTGGCTCTGTGTCCACTAAGTCGATATAATATCACTCTCAGTAAATTCATGAACTTCATCTTCATTCATCCACTCATTTACTTCATCACTGTTTATTTTGTCACAACCGGGAACGTTTCTTAGAAATGAACGATTTCTTCGTTTGTTTCATTATCTTGTTTTTCTGTTTCTGGCTCTGCATCATTCCACTGATCACTTGCTTTGTGGTCCAATAGCTTTCTTCAGGATTTTACCAGTGTTGTTGGCTGGATGTCATCCCATGCACTATAAATCCATAAGGCAACATCTAGCATGTTCACGTCTTTAAGTTACTCGGTAACACTTTTGCCTACGTCCATACCCGCAATTATCACCGACAGTAACTTACGGCGGTATAACCGTTTGAGTGTTTCGAGGACGCCTTGATCCATTGGTTGACACAGTGAAGTTACGTTGGGTGGCAAAAACACACACGTTATTTCACCACTTCTCAATAAAATTCATCGGCAGAGGGATGTGAAGGGGCGTTGTATAGCAACAAAATTGCCTGTTTTGGCAAGTTGTTTTTTTTCTGAATATTTTTTGACGGATGGGACAAACTGATGGCTAAACCATTCCTTAAAAATTGCTGAGTTCATCCGGCACTTTTTTGCCCTTTGTACCACAATGGTAAAGATGAGTGGTTCTTAAAGTTTTTGAATGCCCTAGGTTTCTGCGATTTTCCTATCAGGCACAGATTTACTTTATTTTCCCCCGTGACATTGCTGCAGGCTAAAACTGTCACTCTTTCTTTTTTCTTTTTACAGCCTGGCGCACTAACTTCTTCCTTGAAGGCTAGAGTGCAGCTTAGTAGCATTTTAAAATTCAAACCACTTTCGTCGCAATTGTACAGCTGGTCCCCGCTAATTTCTTCTTCATCAAGCAGGTTATGTAAAAAAACTTTAATTCCACGTCTTTTTCATTCACCGAAAGTAACGCCATATCGATTTTTCCATTTTTCAAGCCACCCTTCACTAGCTTTAAAATCAGACTCGTATTCCATTTCCTTACTAAATTGAAAAGCCTTCTCTTTTAAAATGGGCCCTGATACAGGCAGTCCTTTTGTCCTACACTGTGTAAACCACAAAAAGAGCGTTTCGTTCACTTTTTCATTTACAGGTGTCTTCATCATTTTTGAATTTTTGATGCCTGAACCTGAAGCCTGATTAGAGCACCATTTTTCTAATTTTTCACGGGATTTTTTCCAGTCACTCACCGTACTAGTTCCCACACCCATCTCACTTGCAATCTTTTTAGCAGTTTCTCCCGCATCCAATCGCTTAATTGCGTGAAGCTTTTCCTCGATTGAAAAGACAGTTTTTTCTGTTTTTCAGCCATTTTATAAATAGGAAATCTGAATGTACAATAACTAATCCTACGCCTTACTAAAATACAGTACACTATGTATACACTCTTAAATAAAAACTACAACGAACTGGTAAACCAAGCACTTAAAGACTCAGTTAAACAAGTCGCAAAAGAAATCGAACAAACTGCCAAACATCATGCATACAACAGAACTGACTACTATACAGTATTACTATTTCCGGAGGCATGAAGCTGTGAGATGGGTAGGTACATTGTTTATAGTGTAGTGACCTTGATCTTGGCCACCTCCCCTAGCGCTTGCTTTCTACGAATTCGTAGAAACAATGTCCTACTGCCCAACTCAAAAACATGATAGATATATTTATTATTTTTTACTACGCCGGATATCGGAGGTTTCGGATATGAGAGGTCCGGATTAGAGAGGTTTTACTGTAATTGAAGTGCTTAGGTTTGTTAAGATATTTTTAAGTGTTGATAATTTAGTTTTTCTCTTCTACTGTAGTACCAGTATTACAAGTAATGAAAATAAAAGTAAACGAAATACAACTAATCCTGCTGATGAAATAGTTAAACTAACTTATCAGCAATAATTTGTGTTGTAATACATTAAAAATATAATCATATACTGTACTTAAATAATTTTAATAAGCCAAAGGGTATAGTCCTAATACAATACTTTAGAACCATAATGTCTCTGTATATAAAAGAACCAAATATTCACAAAATCTATACAATTATTACCATTTAAAAAATTTATTTAAAATAAAAATCATTCAAAATATTTTAGGAATACTTTATTTACACTGTAATTCAATAAATATTTTATATAAGTCCTCTAGGTATTTAGATAAATATTTCTACTTTATTTAGACTTCGAAGACGTTTTATGCAGTAATATACTTACTTATTTGAGTCTACACTAACTTATTGTCTCCTATTGATAGTTTAATATTTTTACTCTTCATTTAAATATTAAGTTGCTATTTCATTGTTCAGTTTTTTTCTTACTAATACAAGTCTCTATTAGTAAATTTTGTTAAACTTACAATATATTTTGGTTGTTAGTTTGAAAGTATAGGCCAGTATCTTTTATTTTAATGATTGTATAGTTACACAAGTGGATTTGACTTTTACTTTGTAGCTAGGTATTAGTCCTTTAATATTTTAACAAATAAAATTTGTTTGAAGCTATATATATTCTATACTATCTAGGGCTTCTACAAATTATTGCCAACGAGACAAATAGAAAAGTAGTATTGTGCCTCTATTAATAGTATTTAAATTGAAAACTTAGTTTTTTATTCGGTTTTGTTTGCTTATTTATAGTGAAATACCTACATTGAAAGTTAATAATTTATTAACTACTAGCTGACCCGGCAATGTTTCGCTATTGCTTAATTTGAAACTTTGAAAGACTGTAATTCGTATCCCTGAGGGCCGATGTAAATTATAATGGGATTCTGCTCATTGCTTGATTTACCTAACCTAAAATTAAATTCAGTTTTTGATCCAAATCAGTTGTTGATCAAAATCAGCTGTTGATCAAAATCAGCTGTTTCAAGCTTTTCATACAAACAGCTGTTTCTGATAAAATCAAAAGAAATATTTCTTCTTCTTCGTTAAGATTGACCTTCCATAAGATTAACATTGAAACTTTGAGGGCCACTGGGACGTAGCCCTAGTGTCCTAGGACTTTGGTAAATAGCCTAAAACCTTCCCAGGGTTAACCTGTGTTACTATGCAAAATTTCAAAGCAATCGGATGGACGGTTTGGTAACGCATAAAGGACAAACATACAGACAAACGTACAAACAGACATACATTGAATTTTATATATATAGATGAGGAGGTCTTGTTTATAATTTCTATTCATTTTTTTATTTAAGAACGCAAAAAGCACTTCCATATATAATTATATGGCAAAATTAAGCAAATACCGGTACAAAGAATGTCTATAATGCAACTACTGTATAAGGGTTTCATTGTACTACAGGACCCTAAAATTCATTATTTAAAATAATTATTAAGGATTGAAAATTGAATGAAATAACTAGAACAACAGTTGTATAATTTTTTGTATATTAGCTTCGCACATGACCAGTTTTATGTTGCATATTTAAGAATCAGCAACAAAATGTATGATTCAGAGAAATAATAAAAATTTAATCTAGCAAAAAACTTTGCTTTAAATAGTTTTATTTATATATTGTACAAATGTAAAGCATTTATTATTGAACAAAATTTTTTCTTGGATCTTTTTCGATAATTATTTCAACAAGTAGGGAAGCTCACAAGTCCTGCTAGTATCCTATATTATTAATCAAAGGAGGAAATATGCTTGGCCACAATTCAATAAGGATCCTAGCAGTATTGCTACAAAAATCTTGTTACAAACAAAATCCAAAGAAAAGATAGTAATGTAAGAGAAAGATAAGATCTGCTGAAAGCGATAAGAATTTGCTGAAGTTTGGTACTTCACAAAGGAACATGATTAAACAATGACTGTTATATTGTGGTCGTTCGGTGACTGATTAATCAGCATATTAAATAATTTAAAACTAGATTTATTTAGATACATTTAAATGGTTAAGGTACACAAGAACAAAATCATCATACTGTACAGCAGGAAATCGTACACTACATAATCTTAAACTAGCATAGAGGAAACATTGATGCCAACATTATACGACAATATCTTACTACCGGAATAGTAATATACAATGACCAATGGCAATGTGTTTATTACCACATTTTGACAAGTAGTTCTTGAGGTAAATCAATAAGTACAAACTTTAAAATTTTTATCAAAATGGATTATTACTGAGCTTTGCCTCATCAGCAAGTTAAATTCATATTTGACTTATTCATAATTTGAAATGAACTTGTTCAAATTAATTTATAAAGTTATATTCAAGAATGCAACCAAAGAGTAGACTCACCGTTTAACGGCCCAAACGCACAAATAAATATTCCTCTGGAGACCATCGACAGACCCAAAGCTGGAGCAAACTTCTCCAAAGAAGCATATTCTGAGATTACCAAAGGAAAGTTAATCAGTGTTACTCCTCGGAAAAACCCGTGGACAATAAGAGCAATGATCAACCTCGTCCATTCAGTCTGCTCTGCTAAAACTTAACAAAGTAAATACAACTAATTAATGTAGACCTATACAGTTTCAGAGTACAGAGACAAGGACGGGCCGGGGTGCACGTGTGCGAGTTGCTATTTTAAAATAAACTACATCCGCATATTCATGCCCCTTTACGTGTGTTTGTGTTAATGTTTGTGGAGTGTTTGTGTATAATTTATAATTTTTTGACGCGCATTAAACAAATGCAAATCATTTAAAAAATTTGTTTATAAACGGCTTGAAAATGCTTGAAAAAATAGGTGAAACGAACGTAACCGTATAGAAAGTGGTCAAAACAGGACTGCGAGCAGTACAAGGAAGTAAGGTATTTATGTAAATATATCCAGTCCAGTAAGGCAAAAAACAAAAATAAATCATGCTCATATTGGCTAGAGGTGAATTAAGAAAAGATTTTTGGCCTTTAAGGGTTAAAACAACCCTTAAAGCAATAAACATTGTTTCTTATACTTTCCTTAAAGTTAGAAAGCTGATATTTTGTACATTTATTTCTTACAAGATATATATATAAAAAAAAAAACAGTTTTACGTTTTATCTTGTTCTGCTAAGGGGTTAAATTTAGGAACAACCCCTAAATCTATAAATATTAATTTAATACCGCCAAGGAACGTGAAATATTTGGTACACATATTGCTCATAGGCGCTATAAGCACACTAAGATAGGATTTTTAAATATTTGGCCTTTAAGGATTGAAACATTCCCTAAAACAGTAAATGTTGTTTGTTTACTTTCCTTTAGGCTGAAATTTTTTACATTTATTTCTTACAGGATACATATAAAAATTAAACCAGTTACGTAAAATAAAAATACATTTTGTTATGTGCTGTTAACCCTTTCCACTCGAGTGTCGGGGCAGCCCCGCAGCCTACTAATCCGCACGAACTCCTATGTCGTGCGAGCCCATTCGTGCGAACATTCTTTGATTGCATTTGAACGGACGAAGTTACATTGATAACCGCTATTGTTGATGTTTCATATGTGCTGCTATCTTTGGAATTTTTTTAGAACCATTTGAGTTCAGTTTCTGTGGTAAATAAATCTTAGAAAATGTAATGATTGCCGTCTTTGGCCGCTCTGTAAACAGCTGTCTGCTCTCGTCGTTGTTTGGTTTCTACTTACTACGCAGTGTTTTAGTGAGCTTACATGTTGTTTAGTTTTGTTGTACTAGGTTATTGTGTGTAATTTCACAGTTTATTTTTTAATATTGTTCTTTTTACAATAATGATTATTGTGAAATAAAATGAACAAAGATGACGGCGGTTTGTTACAAAATGACAGTACTGGCAATGGAACTTTTGTTTCAAACCTGAGTGATTAAAATATTACCAATAAGTTCCGAAAAAAGCTTTTCTTACTAGTTTTGACTTATATAATGCTGTTGCTAAGCAATAAAATAAATAGTTGAGGCAATTTTGTACAAGTTGGTGTCAAAACAAATTTTTTACATAAAACTTGTTTTTCAATTATAATTTTTTTATAATGTATTATTGTGTCTAAAACATTTGTAAACCACTTAATTTTGTTTGTAAGGACATAGAAAACCAAAAACAAGCAACAAATATAGGTATTCCCATAGAAAGTTTTTCAAAAATTCTTGTTTTTTCCGGTTTTTTGTTACGAATTTCTATTTTTTTCAGTAAATAAAAATTTAAAAAATATATTTAAAAATAAAATTATATGTTTTATTTCATACCAATATATACTTTAGTCACAGAAGAAACTACAAATAAAACATAAGCCTTTTAGAACTGACAGAAATACTTCTTTTTGAATAAACAAATTAAAGTGCAATATTCGCTCAAAATTAAATGGAGCTGATAGCAACACTAGAGCCCTAGTAATTGGAGTGGAAAGGGTTAAGGGTTGAAAATGTAATAACAACCCCTAAAAGCAATAAATATTAATTGATATTCTTTCCTTAAAGCTAGAGACCTGAAATTTGGCACTTATTTATATTAAGAAAATATTTTAGATGTAAGCTGATCCAAACAATCCCGATCCATACATTCGCTTATTAAAGACGTATTTGAGTGATCTGCTAACATCTAGCTAAGACTATGATTTACCAGTCTGTAGATTTAGTGTTTGGAAAAGAAGACGCTCTTCACTCTGATTTTTTATTCATTTAATTTATTTGGCACACATACCGTGACAAAGACGATTGACGATAAACATGTTTCACTGTCATGAAATATAATAATAGAAGAAAGAAAGTGAGAGAAAAATATTACAATTAATTTTGAATCATAGTGATGAAAAAACAAACTCCCTATAGCGAAGCAGGGGTATTCAGCTAGTATATTATTTTCTAAAACAATACATTATTTAAAAAAACTAATCATTCAGAGTTGCTTAATTGCAAAAACTAGGAGTTGAAATTATAAATGATTTTTCAGTTATGCCATGCCTCTAGTGTTGCACATATGTGCCAGTGGGTAAATTTTCACCACACCCCAACTAAATGATCAGTTTTAAAAATTTGAAAGGTGACCGGGACCAAAATGAGGAAACCTGAAATACTTAAATTGATATTCCGAGTACTCCGACAGACATGACTGAGTGCACTATGGTGTCAGACACGTTGATATTTATTTGTGTTAGTGTATTGCAAGGCTGTTGGGACCAGAACAGAAACTCAATAGGTCTGATACTTGTCGTCAACTTCAAGAGCTGTTAACCCGTTACGGTGATGGATTTTGGCAACGAATAATAACCACTGACAAAATGTGGATTCCTTATTTCAATCCTGAGACCAAAAGTCAATCCAAAGAATGGCACAAATCTGAAGAAGAGCCTCCACTTAAGGCGCGTGCAGAGTTCCGTCTGTTGGAAAGGTAATGCTTACTGTATTCTGGGATTGCAAAGGGATTATTTTTATGGATTATCTGGCAAAAGATACTACATTTATTATCCGGACCACTGCGACAGGCACTTGTCAAAAACGGCCTGGAAAGTTGCAGAAGCGTCCGTTATTGCAACAGGATAATGCAAGACCACACACCGCAAGAAAAACGAAGGATGTTTTGAACGATTTAAGATGGGAATTCCTTCCGCACCCACCTTATTCCCTGGATCTTACACCCAGTTATTATCATCTGTTTCCAGATTTGAAAAAACCCTTACGGGGTGTTCGATTTTAAATTTTAAATCGCCACAACACACAGTTATAAAATATGCAATAAACAGGTGGATTGACACTGAAAAAGTTCTTTGAGAAAGGCTTAAAAAAATTAGTTCATCGTTGGAATATTAAATAGTTTGTTGTATTTAGTTAAATGGAGATTGTGTTGAAAAACTACATTGTAATATTGATAAAAATTAACAAAATAATAAAAATTATAACTAAATTCCCAGAATTTTGGAAACATCGCTTGTATAATTTACTGAAGGGTGCGCTGCCCCTCA
Organism: Philaenus spumarius; assembly: GCA_018207615.1. Classification (NCBI taxonomy): domain Eukaryota; kingdom Metazoa; phylum Arthropoda; class Insecta; order Hemiptera; family Aphrophoridae; genus Philaenus; species Philaenus spumarius. Next base: position 87,857 of record JAGFPH010001109.1, on the reverse strand, counting down.
AATATAACTAAGTTAAAACAAATTTGAAATGAAAGTTAAGATGAATTTAAATAAATTAAGAAATTGTAATTTAGGCAAAAGTTTATATATATATTTATGAAATTCTGAATTTGAGTCCTTTTGGACTATAGGCTGAAAGAATTGCTATCTATGCCACTCCAAATAAGGTTTTGTCGAAGAGAACAGTTTAGGTTAACCTTTATAATTTTGTTTTAGTAATAATGAATTTTATATAGATAGATATATTGCACTAAATTGAATAAATAATTTTACAATAAAAAATACATATCTCAGCATGAAGGATATATTAGTTAAAAAAAAAAAAAAAAAAACATATTGAATAGCTGTCAAGATTGTTAACAATTTGCAGTTGCTCAGAAACTAAGCAGTGATGGTTATACGAGTATGTTCATTGCATAACTGGCACCAGATTAAGATCTGGTATTTAGAAGAATGCCTTTGAGTAAACTGGTTGTTGTCCGTAAGTTATTAAGTTGATGTTCGTTTTACAGTAAGATAGACACACGCGCCTTAACTAAAATTTTCAGTTAGTTGAAAACTTGTGGCATTATTAGTTGTACTTAGTTATGGATAACAAAACTAAGACACTAAATCATTTTTCTTCAAAACTGCATTCTAAACTGTTATACAGTCTCATTGTATCAACGAATAAAATATTAATAATGACTACAGACTTGAGTTTAGACATCTAGCTGAGGTCGCTCTACGCATGCGCCAATATTTTTTGTGTATTGCTGGGTAAAGCTGATTTGCTATTTGTGATCGCATTAGCTTATGGTGTAGACAGACTGGGTACATGAAAATAGACTACAATTTCTTATGTTTCAATTGAATTGAGCGACTCGTGATTTGAATAACGCCACAGCTACAGTGAGACAGAAAGAAATAGCTGCTTTGAGTAACAAGAAGAAACTGGTGCAAATATGAGGTGTCAGCTATTTTATTAGAAACAAGTATTTGATAGTCAACTAGGAATAAGACCGTATGTTGCATGTATGAGTCGGCTTTTTACTATGGCAGCAGTGAACGTGACAAAGGTATTTAGTAGCTACAGCAGACGTTACCTTCATCCGACTTATAAGAATTGACTCGCTACCATTTCCATAATAAGACAACAAAAGTTGATAATCTCTCATACTTATTCAGGTTAAGTCAGTTGCTTCCTGCCTTTTCCAGCAAAAAGAGTCTAATAAAGACGAAATTTTCATAAAATGACTTTTCTATACATTAAAGAAAACAACAAAACACAAAAGAATGACAAGGATTGAATTTTCAATTGTACATATCCATCATATTTTATTTTACAAATGTTTTGTTTTTTATTTAACCACCTTGTATAAGTGACGGTGTAAATATTTATTCCTTCCTCAATAGGCTACTCAATCACACTCAATTTTGTGAATAGAATCAACAAATCTGTGAAAGCGATGTAAATTTTATTGTTTTAAACTTAACTTTTCTCTATCCAACCAAAAGTCTGGTCTTGATGGGGTCTCATAAGAGAGAGTCTAGAGGACAATTATTGGAAAATTATAGAGTGAGGTTTTCCAACAACAACTTTGAAAACTCTTATTTAATAACTATTGTGACAAAATGAAAGATGATATAAAACATATTTAATAGAAATTAAAAGACCTGTTCAGCAACATCAAAACTCAATAAGGTAAGTACAAAACATTTTTTAATTTCTATTTTTTTTTAAATTCAGCCTGATTTTATAATAATGTGTTGACAATGTAATTTACATCAGTTGATAAAAGTTGAAGTAAAAGCTTACTCGATCTAGCAGTAACAACGAAGAAACATCCAACTGCAAATGTAGCTCTGCGAGTATAAGGCAATCTATCATATATAGGCGGCATAATAACCCTTGCTATGATATCCGATATCGCCATAACAGAAAGAGCTGTAGCAGTTTCTCTCTTCGTATAACCTAGATTAGCCATGAAGAAAGGAACCACCATTTTGAAGTTCAACTCGGCTACATATGCTAAAGATAATCCAAAAAGTATGTTTAAAAATATGGGGTCTTTTAGCAAGTCTAAATCCATCAAAATGGAAAATTTGCCCCAGCATCCTTTTTCATCTTTCTTTTTCTTTTTTATTGATGGTTTCTTGTTGTTATTCACTGTTACTTGTCCATTTGCGTATTCATTGTTGTAGATAGTTTTGATTTCTTCTGGCTTCGTCTCTTCCTCATCTTCACTGTCCGAACCCTGTATAAAATAAAATACATTAAAGTTATTTTATATAAAATTATACCACATTTGCCGAGATATTCCATCCACTATGTGTACCTGACAAACGGTTTAACATAGAGTTTTGAGTTAAAGTCCAAATTTTGGAAAACAAAAATTTCTGTAAGAGACATTATTTTTGATCTAAATGCATCTTAGCACCATGTTTACATTTAACATTTCTGAGAATCATTCCACCAATTTTGAGTACTCCCTGTACTTAAAACTTAATGTAAATATTTTTAACGTGAATAATTTAGTGGGAAAAAAATTTACACCAAAGCACTGGGTTGATCCGTTTGGCAATTAAAAATCAACCAAGTACCTAGAAGGCCTAAAAGCTTTATACTACAAGCAGGTCCGGATTACCCATAAGGCCAACCTAGGCCATGGCCTTGGGCGAAGACTTGTGGGAGTGCCGGGAATAAATGAAAAATGTTTTACTTCTAGTTAAAAATGCATTCAAAAGGGCATACATTAAACTGTTTTAATAGCTCAAATAGCCCCCGGAGAATTTCTAAAATATGAGTTTTAATATGAGTCAAATATGTAAAAAAAATTTCATACCCCCGGATGGAGGCGTAATTTAGAACTTTGCCCTAGGGCGTAAATAGCTGTTAATCCGGGCCTGACTACAAGAGCCAATTAAAGTGATAATTTCTTAATTTGCTCATCATAATTGGTATTAATTACTTTTCAGTGTAGCCTATGATTTGCTAAGACCAAAAAGTTGGAAGAAAATCTTTGACGATAGCCTATGTCGAGTTTCATATTATTTTAATCATCTTATATTATAATTACCTTTTCTTGGAAGCTGTCATACAATCCTTATGTTTTTCGTCAATCTTATGCCATGACGGCCGTCTCAACTATTCATTCAGTCATTGTCAAATGTTACGGTTCGCGCACTCGGAACATTGTTATAAACATTAAATTAAACCACTACGCATATATACAAAAGACACTGCAATGTACATTGAACACATATAAATTAACATTTAACGTCGATGGTGTGGAAATCATTAGCACGTGCTACTTGCGTTGAGTTTAAACTCGTACATTATGTGTTCAATGTACATTGTAGTGTCTTTTGTATATATGTGTAGTGGTTTAATTTAATGTTTATAACAACGTTCCGAGTGCGCGAACCGCAACATTTGACAATGACTGAATGAATAGTTGAAATGGCCGTCATTGTATAAGATTGACGAAAAACACAAGGATTGTACGACAGCTTCCAAGAAAAGGTAATTATCGTTTAAAAACAATCCAGTTTAGGCTCCCACAAACAAAATATGCATCTTATATTTTTGAGTTCAATGCTTAATCTGAAATCAAACAGACCAAAAAATGTTGATGGTCATTTAAAATTGTAAATACTAGAACTACTAATGAAGCTGTTGAAACAGAGATGTCACTAACAACCCATAATAAGTGGAAAACAGTATTGGAATGTTTCTTAAAACACAAATCAGTCCAGACTTCAGGTACGTGGAATAGTTTATTTGTTTAGTATTTAAAGAAAATATTGTAAATATAGGTGTACCGGTACTATAAAATAAATATCCTTACATTTTTTCAATCTTCTTTACATTTTATAATATAGCCTAATATACTTACTAAATGTATATGCATCGTGCTGCCCATCAAATCAACATGAGACACATTGGATATAATCGAAGTCTTGCGTTTCCTGGCTGGTACAATGGTAGCCCCTGAAGTGTTTCTGGGGATTTTGACGGAACTAATCTTTCTTCCAAAGTTAGACTGACTTCCCATCCTCTCACTGGCAGTCGTGCTCAGCTGCCGATTCAACGCCACGCAACTAATGGTACTAGTGTTACGAGGAAGGCCTAGAAGGGATTTGGACAGTTCACCGTCTTCTTCTTCTTCCTTTTCTTCTTCTTCGATTAAAGTGTTCAAATCCTGAAAAAACGATAAATAAAAAGTTTAAAAAACGTAAAAGATAAAATAAAAAGTTGGATAAATAATAAAATTTAAAGACCATTCTATTTTCAACAGAATTTACTTGAAATTTTTAAATTAGATAAAGAGGGGAAAATAATTCATTACATTTTTTTAACTACTCTGCCAGGAAAAGTTGTATTGGTATGGGAAGGAAGAAGAGCCAGAATAATCTGCAGCTGAGTAGAATTCTATAGATGTTTCTAAAAACATTGACTTCATAAGAGTAGCCTTCTGAACATAACCCTATTAGTGCCCAGCCTCTAAAGTAGTGTACATATCTTAGAAGATTATGATCTCACTATTAGTGTTAATCTCAGAATAAGTGTGGTAGTTGTCAATGAGACGTTCAGCATATCACATTTGCAAAAAAGGACGTTACATGAGTGCCTTGGATGAATTCGATATTTACAGGACGTTTAAACAAGAATCTACTAACATATTAAATGAACAACTCTCGTTTCACTCCAATACCTTATATGACAGCGTTATCAAGATGCAAAGAACGGAAACGACGACTCAAAGATAGATAACTATTTAATAATAAAATAGCCAGTCTCGAACCGTTCGTCTAAGAGTGCGCACCGACCAACAGGTGATCGATATCGTGTGTTTTTATAATTTATGTAAACATGTTTTTATTTTTTTGTATATGTAAACTGCAAAGATCATTGTTTTAAACAGTAACGATCTCCGCATGGTAATGATCTGATAATGGGCTCACACAGCCCGAAACAGCAGTAATCATAACAGAACTAACAGTGGATTAGTTTGGCGTACAGAAAAAGGTAATATAAATTTATTTATAAGTTGTAGCTTATTACATTTTAAACATTACATTATTTACCATCTTTCAATTCTGAAAATTAAAAGTAATGAACAGAATGGATATTTTAGAATTAACGAACTAAGATAGTGCCCAAATATATTAAGATATTAATTTAAAACATGGTACAACAAATAAAACAAATTTTTTTTTATAGAAATTTTAATAAATGCATTTTTTGCACTAGATTTACTGATTGTGACTTAGTGGGTACAGATGTATACATACTTACACACAGACATCATTCAGTATTAACACATAATTACTATTTGGTCATCATTTATTTATTAAACAGTACATTCAGAATGCAAGTTGGAAGTAAAGACGGAAGTAAATCACAGCTAGTTTCAGAAATGCAGAATAAGTATTCCTGACCGGGTTAAAAGTAACGGGAGACAAATCGAGCAGTTTTTAGGATCAAACTTGCCGACTAGACTTGTACCGTGTGGTTCCTTTCCGTCCCTTTTTTTTTTTTGGCGATCTGTTATAGTAAGTAATAATAGCCAGTAAGGTTTGCCTGTTATACTGCAGATTACATTTTCAAAATAATAATCTAAATCCCATAGTGGCTAAGAAACATTATATAATTTTTAAAAGTTCTCTTTTTTTCTGCGAACAAAAGTGCTGCTTTTTAAGCTCGGAGGCCATCCTGATAGCTATGGAGTTAAATAGGATCCTAAGGTCCATTGGAAGCAATCTTGCCATCACACTCCACATAAAAAAAAAAAAAAAATAATAATAATAAATGGCACAAATTGTATACTGAAGGAAAAAACACACACATACTCAAACACACTTAGGTCAATTATTTTTAAACAGGCAGAACAAAACTAAAACATCCTTTTCCATTGATGTCAGACACTGAATCATTAGTTCATTGGGGTACGAGTTGTTGGGAAAAATAAATGAGGAGGCATTCAGCAAATGGAATTAAAGGTAGTTAGAGAATTGCCGCATAATGTTTCTATTGCTAGTAACGATAACTAGTAGCGGTTAAAATGTTACAAGGTTAATAGATACTCCACAGACGCAGTTATGATACTCAGTTATGATCATCACTGCAGAGAATCAGAGTAAAAATCAGTAAGTGTCACCACAGAGTGACGACAGTAACAGTTGATGACAAGATCTACAGCTGTCATTTTCCCCATTACCACGTTCGACCACCACTATAATTACAAAAGTTTGTGGAATGGCTTTGGTTGCGAGGGGGTTAATTTGACCAAGTCGACAGGGATGTATACATAATTACACACAGACATCATTCAGACATATGTCAGTTTTTGGACGGCCCAAACACCTTTTACGTTGAGTTAAAACACTACGGAACTTGTCAACAATACTTATCATTACAGCATTACTTGGCGGCTGTTTGTGAAATCGTTCTTAAAACTCTAAAGCAGTTCGGATCAAACTACGACCACCGTAATGATCTGTACTGCTATGTTAGAAATTTCTTTGTAGTGGAAAGAACCATAACAGCATCAACTTCAAACAAGAAAGTAATAACAAACATCATGGCCTGACAACAATCAACAATGCAATCAGCTGTTCTAAAAACCAACTGCAGCTGCTTTAATTTCAGTACTGTTTATTATGCACACCATATGCAAAAATTAACCTAGAATATTCAGTTTCCAACTAGCCACTATTTTACGTTTAAAAAATTCATATATTTTGAATGGTTAATGATACAAAGTTAAAATTACTTCAACTTGCATTAGAATGCTGAAGTATTGAAATCATGCGGTAATATTGTGTGTGTCTGTTTTCCTGTATACACGATATAAGCACTCGCATACGTCGTAGAAAACTTCTGGTGGTACCAAAATCTTCGAAATTATATTTCAGAGATTTTAAAAGCTTTCTAGCGTGAGTCGTAGCGCATCGGGGTCATGTTTTTGGTTGAAAATATTTGGTCAAAATTATGAAAATAGAGTGAGGAGTATCGTTTTATATGTTTTTGGGTACGAAAAAACCAATATTGAGAGTTAAAAAGTCATAGCGCGTCAAGGTCACGTTTTTGGGACAAAATTTTGAAAATTCTGTGTGGGGTAACGTTTTATATGTTTTTGGGTACGAGAAAACTGATTTTGACAGTTAAAAAGTCGTAGCGCTTCAGGGTCACGTTTTTTAACAAAATTTTGAAAATATTTGGGCAAATTTTTAAAATTCTGTGTGGGGGTATAGTTTCATATGTTTTTGGGTACGAGAAAACCAATTTTGAGAGTTAAAAAATCGTAGTTTCAATTCGTGTGTTCCTTCCAGACTAGCCGAAATCTTGAAAAAGTGTTCCATCTTTTCACTAGTTTTTATGCTACTTTAGCGTTGTAAAGATCTAACTTAAAAATCAATAAATTAATTTCCTTTTTTTTTGTGTTTAATTTCCTTTATTTATTTTAAAATGCCAGCCATTTGAGTTCTTTAAACAAAAATCATTTGAAAATGGTGTACTTATATAAAACTATCAACAGGTAAAACACATTTTCCATATTGTCTTGCAGCAAATATTAAAAAAATTACTGTAAAAAGACGTTTATACACTTTGTATATAATAACATGTCCTACAATACAATTATGTTTATTTGATAATGTTCTCAAATATACCTGAACAGGAACTGCTTCTTTATTCTTGTCTGGGGGAACTATTGGGGCTAACTTCATGTGCCACTTGACTGGTTGTAGCAGAGATGCTCCCACAGCTGCATTCAACGCCAACGCACTAAGCAAAAGCAACGTTCCTTTGAAGTCGTATTCTTCCATAAATATACTAATAGCTTGAGGCATAGCCATGAAACCTAGAGCAGTTCCGGTCATAGCCAGGCCCACAGCTTGGCCTCGCTTGATGTGGAAATAACTGTTAAGAGCTACTAGTGTAGACGCTGTGGCGAGCCCAAAACCTAAACCTGTTCATAATACAATTATAGTCTGTATTAATTAAACTTATTAAAATCATGAAAAAAGCACATTAGTAGTACATGAAGCTTTTGTTATAAACAAGTAAGTCTATTTAATAATATTCATGTAGTAAATACATGTAATACAAAATGTTTTTAATTTCTGTTGTTTCCAAACGGCTCAATTGCTTCAAGCTTGCTGAATAGTACTATTCTTGCTCTGATGTAATCTTATTTAATGAAAAATATCCGACCACATAAAAAAAATCAAGTTAGTTAACCAATCTTTGTTACGATATGTTGGCTAATCTTCAATATTAGGCTTATAATAAGCTAATAATATATATGTCCAAAGCTTAAAGTTTAATTTTGAGGATTTCCTACATTAGAAAGCAAAAACTCAGAAATAGAAACCTTTTAAGATCACTAATTTGTCTGTTTATTACAATCGATTTTCTCTACAACCGATAAAGGCTTCACTGTGAAATTTGACACGGATATAAAACATACTAACCCACTTCTATTATAACAATCAGAACTCAAAAATTATTTTACTATGAACTGTAGGAGATTCAAAGTTTAGTAAATCAATGTTAATACTATATATTAATATTAAGTTGGTAAGAAATTAATATTTTATAGTACTGTTATCATTTGAACAGCCTTAATTTAGGGATATCTATCTAATTTTATAATCTTTACGGTATGTAGCTTTCAAGATTTGCTAAAAAAAATGCAACTAATTTGTAAAAAGAAACAGTTGTGCTAGAGGTTTTTGTTAGAGATATGAAAAATATGTTTGCTTTCTTCTTAGTGCAGTAAGAGAATACTGTGTTCGGGAGCTGTCCCCTGATTTAACATGGTACTCATAACCCACGTATAATTTATTTCTGTTATGATTATTATTCTTAATTCTTAGAGTATTATTTGCTCTCAAGAATTTTATACCCTCAGACATGTGTTATGACCTTCTATCAAATGTGAAATACAACCTGCTAGAAATAAGAGGTTAATGATGGTGTTTGACGAGTTGTAGTACCATGTGATGACAATATATTTTGCTTAATATGCAAGGTAACTTATTCTATAATAAAGTACAATTAGTAACATACCTCCGATAACACTATAAGTGAGTATAATGTGAAACATGCTGTGTGCCGTTGATGTCAAGAACAACGCTATGGCACTGAGTAAGGCACCGAGCAGACCAACTTTACGGTATGAGAACTCCTTAATCAGCGGCCCAACAAATAAACCTAAATCCAAATATACATATTATAGTTGCTCTCTTCTGGTATGACAAGATTACATGGGCGCCCATATGATATTTTCTAGGGGGGGCTAGAAAATACACAATGCATTGCGTGCTTCGCACACCAACCCCCGTATTGGAAGTATTTTCAATACACAATGCATTGTGTGCTTCACACGCCACCTCTGTATTGGGACTATTTTCAATACACAATGCATTAATTAATAATATACATATTTTTCTTTCCCTAGTTAGGGGGAGGGGAGGCTGTGGCCCCCATCTGCCCATAGGTATGGACACCCATGCAACAGTATCATTACCAAGAATCAATAAACTGTGGATGTAATGTATACAAAGTTTACTAAACATATACTATAAATGAATAGAACAATTAACCTTGAATGTACAATTGTAATGGAAGTTTACTTTTTGTATCTCAAATACAATAATAATATCACCTTATTCCAGGTGCTGGGCATCAACAGATATCTCTCATTACAAATAAATATTCTGGGAACTCCTTTTAGTGTACTCAAATGAATCCAATCTGATTCCACAATCCTCATAAATCCTTTTATATCTTTGGATGTATATCTTGGTTTTCATGTCAGAGAAAAACACATTTCTACCACTATCGAAGCAAATAATTTACATTTTACATTTAGTATTTCTGAAATTCATTGAAAGTGTGCTAATAGCCTAACCAAATTGAAACTATATTCGATATACAGGTAGTAGAAAAAGTCTGGAAATGGTTTAATACTTCGTAGATAAAGAAAATTTGAAAGTAGATGTGATTGAGGAACCTACTTTATGTAAAAATACTATTTTATTAAGATTTCCAAAATATTATCTGCCATCTTGGAACCGTCATTTTGAATGTATGGGAAGGTGGGTCATGTGTACATCATTTTGATGTAGAATTTCAAAAGAAAACCAACGGTGAAATTTGCTCGTCCATATCTTTAACCGATTAAAAATGGATGCAAAAAAAAACACCGAAATTGTGTTTTCCGATTTTGCCCCATTTTGCTGTACTATTTAAAAAATAGATTAATTATTCTTTTTTTTGGATTCAGAACTAAATAACCTTCCAAACAATATGCCACACAACGATATTTGGTTGATCACTCAAAATCAATTTTGAAAAAATCAAAATAGGTGTAACTCAAAATTTTTAAATACTCCCAAACTTCTTCGTGTGGCATATCGTTTGGAAGATTATTTAATTCTGAATCCATAGAGAAGAATAATTAATATATATAAAAAAAAAAAATAGTACAGCAAAATGGGGCAAAATTGGAAAACACAATTTCTGTGTTTTTAGCCGCCTTTTTTAATCGGTTAAAGATATGAATGTGCACATTTTACTGTTGATTTTCTCTTGAAATTCTACATCGAAATGATGTATCACATGACCACCTTTCCATTAAAAAAAAAAAAAAAAATACATTCAAAATGGCGAATCCAAGATTGCGGATACATTTTTTGAAATCTTAATAAAATAGTATTTTTACATAGAGTAGGTTCCTCAATCACATCTACCTTCAAATTTTCTTTGTATACAAAATATTAAACCGATTCCAGACTTTTTCTACACCCTAAATTTAAGGTACAAATAAAAAATGTTACAATTTTTTAAATGTGTGATTTATGATTCTATATTTTTTTTTCAAATAAATACTTAAATGAACTACAGTATATTAATAAAAATACTATAAGCAACAAAATTAATCTTTTACTGCAGTAGAAATTACAATTTGTACATATTTCCTAAAAGATTGTATTTGCTTCACACATCATAATATAGTACATAGATTATTAATAAGAAAGAAAATAATAGCTGGCTAAAACTAATAATTGAGGACCTATGAGTGCTGTCTTCAAATTATATTACTGTAATGTTACATGATGTTTTTTGATTAAAAATTAAAAATATTGAATTAATATTTGGTTGAAAAGCTATAAATTGATTGTTATGTCTATTAGTGGAAAACAATTTTTCCAGGAATTTTGTTTTAATTTGAAATATACTTTCCAGTTTTGAGGCTTTGTCATATTATTCTTTAACAATATAGCTAAATTTGGTAGTTTGCTTGCATTCATACTGGCCATACTCGATCTTAAGTATTTTATAACTAGTAGTTCTGTGAACAGTAGACCTCGCTCATTGAAATAACAAATGTGGTTTTGAGCTTAGGTTAAAAATGGTGTGCCAGTAAGGAAAAACCACAACTAACTCCAGTCACAGCGGCCACACTGACGTAGCACAGGAAAGAGCAAGACAGCAGGTAGCACTCGCTCTCTCTCTCCCTAAAGAATAAATGTATAAAAACATGGTTAAAATTTAAAAAACTTGAACGATTTTGAACAAATTTGAAGTTTGCGGCCATTTTGTGAGCTTACCATTAGAGATACGGAAAAAAAATAAAAAATAAAATTTTGTAGCCTGAATTTGCTACCTGCTAAATGCTATTAGTTTTTCAATTCGACTTACGGTCAAGCCACAAATTGGCTTTGGAAAAAAGCTTACACTGAGAGAATCGGTGTGGCCGCCATTTTTTTATTTAAGGGGTTAAAAATCAAAAATGGAAAAAACCATAAACATACATGGCTCAGCCTAGGAATAAGGATCATTCATGCAAAAAATCATGACAATCGGTCAAGACATTTGGCTGTAATCGTGAGATAGACAGACAGACATACAGACGAAATGCCGAACGGTCGAGCTAAAACGGAGACCTCGCTTTGCTCGGTCAACTATCTTAAACTCATCAAAGTCATAGAAGGCTTATTCTTGTGATTCTTTTCTATTTACACAGCAGATCATACCTATCTAACTTATAAACCTGGTTTTTGCGGACATTTTTGCCTTGGGCCAATCTTGCCACCCCTTGGTAAGGCTTGGTAATACTGACTTCATATTTCTTCGAGAAATATGAAGTCAGTATTATGATCTCACTGTGAAATGAATGGTTTCTTTGTTCCTTATACTTCGACTAATCTACACATCTATATAAGAGGCTGGTAAAAATTAAGTTTACTGCGTGAAAATGAACACCTTTGAACATGTAAAGAGTGTTAACTGTATTCAAGTGACTGCACTAAAGTTATGTGATAAAATTTGAGTTTCCTTGTTGAAAAAATGATAATTTGAATTAAAAAAATTTGAAAATTTTGAAAATATATTATTGTTTTTATTAGTGTGTCATTGTGATAATTATAGTCTGAGTAGCTTTGTCTTTGTAAATAAGTTTACCGCCCACCCCATGTTAAATGTCCCTATCCCGAGCGGCGTGTAAAGTTCTTGTTTACAAGCTGCATGATATGTAATAGAAGCTCCATGATATGTAATAATGCATGTTATTTCATTACAACCCGCTACTAGTTCGAGAAGTGGTCGCAAGAGCGCTAGTAGTCAGCGTCAGCTGTTTAATTTGAAACAATCAATTTTGCCATAACTGAGTTGTTGTTTTCGTACAAACGTAACCTCAGTTTATTGTTTTAATATAACGGCCTATTATAGTTGATGAAAATGAGTGAATCTGAAGAAAGTCTACCTTCAGACATAGAAGAAAGTGCTAATAAAGCTGTAGGTAATGTAATACCACTTAAGTCAAAACTAAGATACGAAGAAACGTACATTAAGTATCAAAATTGGTGCCAAACGAAGGTAGTAAAAAGTCTAACAAACTTTGGTCTCATTGTTATTTATATGCCTCGTTGTAAGAGGGGGGTGCTGACTTAGGGGGGGGGGGGGGGGG
>JAGFPH010001109.1:45306-63938 GCA_018207615.1 Philaenus spumarius | reverse complement strand
GTCTCCCTGTTTCTGTCTATTACTAAAACCTCTTCATTATCTTCTTCGAACATTTCATCTGGGTTTTTAAATTCAGCGATGGGGGACTGAACAGGGATTTCATCATTTTCATTAATAATAAAATTAACTTCTTCATTTGAATTTGATTTATACTTGTTTAAAAAGGTTTCATCAATGACTATGTCATATTTTTTATAAAGTGGTGTGTTTTTTAGATACATTAAAGCTTGACAAACAGCTGAGGGTCGAATGGTTTCATACATATAATCTGAAGCATGGGTTATGTGTCTTTTTAATTTTATTTGAATAGTTTTCATATCGGAGAAATTTCGAGGTAGTGTTTGGATTATATCATTAATTTCTATAGGAATGTTTACTACTGATCCTTTGATTCCGAGCTGTGAATTTAAAGTGTGGGTTTGTAAATATCTAATTTGCATAAAATTAATATAAGGTGCTACCATTCTCTCTTCGAGATCAGATAAGCTTCTTACATATTCTGGGACATGAGGAAACTTAAGGCTATTAGATATTGATAGAGGTGGAATTTTTCCTTTCTTGAAGTACTTATTACAAGTGTTGCATATCCATTGACTTTCATTTAGGGGATAATTTTGATTAGTAGACGGACTGTTATGTTTATCACAAGGGTTAAACTGGTTTACTGAATGCAAAAAAAACAACCCTTCGCAGAAACAACATACATATTCTGGCAGATAGCTTCGTAATTTTATGACTTCCAATTTTAAATTTGTCTCAGGTGTTCCTTGCCTTCTGCACTTTTTCTCAACCACTTCTCGATACCTTAACAAATAATTTTTTCTTTTTTCTACTTTATTTTGCCTGTCTTTTTCTTTTTCTAATTTCTTAAAATCATCATCCATTCTCGAATTTTGTTTACTTATCTTGTTTTTACATCTTTCATTTTTTTCAAAGTCTAAATTTGATCTAAGTTTTTTCTTAAGATTCATATTCCTTTCTCGCTCTAAATTTTTGAAATTTTCATCGGTTCGTAGTTTTTCTTTTGTTTTTCTATTTTTCTCTCTTTCTTTGATCTTGTAATCATTATCTTTCCTTAGTTTATTCTTAATGTATCTCTTTCCTTTTCTTTTCCTTTAAACTCCGCTGAGCTACTTTTCAAAATTTTCATGTATTCTTTGTTTCTGTCTGATTCCTTTTATTTATAATCATCGTCTTTCCTTTTTTTCTTAACATTTTCACAATTTTGTAGCTTTCGTTTATTCCTGTGTTTTTTAACAACCTCAATCCAACCATTGGTATTTTGTTCCTCATAGGGTAGTGACTCTTGAAGACTTGACAGGTCTTGAGTTGGCTCATGGGAAGTTGATTGATTTTGAATACAGACATCAACTGTTAAAGGTGTGATGGTGAATAATGAATTACTGGTAAACTTGAAATTTTCAGATAAAAGCGGGTGGTGTCATTTTGTTTGGCATCTTAAGCACTATAAATACTGAAAATTTGATCAAAATCGTTAGAGCCGTTTTTGAGAAATTTGCGTTTTTGTCGTTTTTATGGGTTTTTAGGGGTAAATTACCCTTAAAAATTAAAAATTCCAAAAAATGAAAAAAACGCCTGGAGATATTAGGGTTTAGTACCTACATACCAAATTTCATGAAAATCGGACCAATAGTGTCCTCTCTGGACGTGTATACATACTGACAGACTGACAGACAGACACCACGTTAAAAAGACTTTTTTGGGTTCAGGGAGCACCAAAACAAAAAATTCCACTAAAAATATTTTTGGGTTCAAGGAGCACAAACACAGATAATTGCACTAAACAATTTTTTGGGGTTCTGGGAGCACCAAAACAGATATACAACTGAAAATTCAAATTCGAATTTTTACGAAAACAATACTTTCTCCTTATACTACGTATAGGGTGGAGAAAGTAAAAAGGAAACAACAAACAGGCATACATTTGTTTAAATGTTTTTTTTACGATTGTTTGTGTGTTTGCGGGCAAAAGAATGTATAATATAATAAATATTTTGAGTCAAAATATGATTAGTCTTTTGGTTAGTTAAATTTTAACTATTTGTTGCTTCATGTACTACCTTCAGGCCAGCTGATTATGTTCACTTATAAATTATTGTTACACAACATTGAATTTTCATACACATTTTAGTACATGTCACTTGAAAGTTTATAAACATTGTTTACATGATATAACTAACTTATAATTCAAATATAACCAATCAAAAGACTACATTTTACTCAAGTTATTTATTAAATTATAATATAATATATATAGTTCTACAGCTATCAGCAATGAATACAAAAGTGTAAGTCCAAACTAGACTGAAAAAATAATAATAATAATACAAAATTGGAAGGTGGTGAAGGTGTAATGATTATGTTAAGTTTAAGATAGCATCATAAGCGAGTTTAAAAGCCAAGCGCCAATCCTCAAAAAGGATAAGAAACTAAGTTAGATAATAAATGCTGGGTAAAAATAAAATAAAACTTTTCTTAATTTCTGTTTTTTATTGTTCTTTACTTTATTTTAATTTGTTTACATAAGCTATTTTTATTACCTTAATAATTAGTTTATGATTGCGTTGTTACTTTCAGGCTTTATTTTTAGTTCTATAATTGTATGTCCTATTGTTATAGGATAAAATTTAAAAAATACGAATTTACAATGAATATGATGGAATAGAATAGATTTTTACGTAACAGAATTTAAAAAATAAACACATTTAAAAACTTAAACATAAACAAAAAAATACATCATTCTCTATAATGATTCTCATCCTTATTCATTCTTGGTTTGAAGGCGATGATAACCACCTAGGTTTTTCGCCTTAAAAAAAAAAATTCTCGGTTTGTGACCATTCCACCCTCCTCTGTGAGTCTGTCTAGGCCATAACTATCTAGATATTGGCATTGCAACTTACCACGTAACATTTAAAGGTTATTAACTGACAAAAAACTCACATTTATAAGACTGGATCCCAAGACGACGATCCAGCCCCAACCACCGTCTGGAGCTACCAGCTTCATACCCTGGGGAATGTCGGCCTTCATCTTGTTTATCCTAGAAAATATCAAAGTCGTTAGATTTATATCATGAAGCAATTATAGTTATATCCATAAAATAAAATCTATTGAGTAATACTGAGCTAACTGAAATGATTGAAGCTAGACTGCCTTCATTCAATGTAAGAGTTGTTTATTATAAGTTACTTAATTAGTTCAGATTAATTACAAATAGAGTAATGATGTGATAACAATTTAAACTAACTTTGATTTCCTCAAAGTAAAACAGTATAATAAACATATTATTTTCATCTGAAAATGCGGTCTCATTGCCTGAAAATGCTTTTATGATTAGACGTATTTTATTATTGCATCTCTCGCTGTGGAAGAAAGAAAGAAAGGATCAAATTATCAAAGAAAAAGAACAGAAACAAGGGCAAAATAACAATATAAACAGTAAGAAAAATAAGGAAAAGAAAAAACAAAATAAAGTAGGAAATAAAAAAAATAACAGAAAAAGGCAAAATAAATGAAGAAAGAATGGACAAAAATAAGCAAAAAATTAAAGAGTGAAGAATAAAGGAAGATGAAAGAACAGACGAAAGGCAAAATAAAGAAGGAAATGGATGAAATACTAAAGGAAGTATAGATGACAAATAAAAATAAAATGAAATAAAAAATAAATAAGAAAATAAAAATATGAAAAGATTAGACAGAGAAAATAACCAAGGAGAGAAAAAAAAAACAAACAGGAAAACAAAAAAAGACTAAAATGAAGAGACATTCATAAAAACATAAAAATTGCTTAAATAAAGGAAGAAAGAAGAAAAGTAAGGAATATAAAATAATAAGGCACACAATAGTTATAGAATAGAAGAAATTAACAAAAATAAAGGAATAAAGAACAAAATAATGGAAAATTAAAAAGGAATAAGAACAAAAAACATTAAAAGGAAGTACAAAAGAAAGGCAAATAAAAGAAGAAAGACATTTAAACATCAATTTTAAGAATTCATTTTCTAAATAAATGGCCACCACACTTAGTTGTGTAAACAAGATAATAAATTGATACATATCTGGGAACAACAATATACGTGTAAATTTAGTTTTGCAAAACGATAGCAATTCGTTTCCAAGAATATACATGAAACGTACAAACATTTATCACATGTGTTTACAATAAAGAATTCTACACTGAAAATGATTTGTAAGTATTGTATACAAAATCTGTTGTCTTTTATGTTTATAATAACTTTAAGCTTTGGCGAGTGTGTCATAATATTATCATACTGTGGTAATTTATTCCATAAATGTTTGTTATTGCCTCTAATTGCCTGAGTTATTTCTCAACTTGTACTAAACAGATTGAGATAAACAAAGTGTAAGTTGATTCTCTTAAGGCCCGTCTACACGTAACGGTTAGTTAAAATGGATGAAAAACGTTTTACCTCTCAAATTCAAAATGGACAATGTTGCTTCATTTCAATTACAAATAGAGAGTATCAAGAATTTGTAAAAAAACTAACGACGAAACATTTATAATAAATTACCTTTTTTTGTTTTAATGTACAAAATCTACAAAAATATCCAGATAGGGCACACCATTTTCTATAAATTAACGATTTTTGAAATGTTATGAACAAAAAATCGAAGCGGTTAGAAATAATATTGTAGCTTAAAGACAAAGAAGAATCAAGATGTAAAAAGATTATAAATTTTAATGTAATTTTTATTTATATTTATATACAGGGTGATTTTTGAAAACTTACCACCTCTATTATTTATAAAATGGAAAGAGATATTAAAAAATATGATCTGAAATCCCAAACCTCAACCTGTCCGCCTCATACCACCCTCAAATCAAAAATTTGGCTTGTGGTTCATTCATCAAATTGAAGCCCTTTAAAAATCATAAATTTCTGTGGTAAGAAAATAAAAATCAGCTAATGCATTCGTTCGCTTTTATTAACAAAAATATGTTATTTTGTATAACAAAGTTATTTTTAAACATTACATTCATTAAAAGATGGAAAGAGTTAGCAGCAAAAAGATGCAACATGTGATGTAGGGACAGGCATTCACAGTCAGGAGAAACCTTAACAACTTATTTACAAAATCTCAAAACAACTCTCCCCCCAATTTTATATATCACAAGCCATATTAAGTATCCATTACACATTTTTAAGTTGGGGTAGATACATTGATCCAGGGGTGGGGGGCTGTGAGGCTGCAGCCTCTTCCTTTGGGTTATTCAATTTTTGTTTTGTTTAATCGTCTAAGTGGCAGACTGCTCAATTGAGTAGTCTCAGACAACACAACTTGTATAGAATATTTCACCCACTAAATATTATCCAATCTCAATAAAACAAAAACAATTGGAAAAGAAATGTTTTATACTTTAATTTTTGAATTTACAAATTTCTTCTCAAACGTATATTTACATATGCAATCATCGTTGTAAAATTGTAGTTGTCTAAATCAACTGATGCCGCGCAGAAAGCACAAGCAAATGACAAGCAAACTCGTCACTTTTTAAAGGCACATAACCGTTAGACAGACTTGTTTTGAGAAAAAGATAAGGACGCCATTGGATTCGTCAAGATTTGAACCTTCTACCACGATTTTCTAATCATTCTAATGCCTTATAAGGTATTAAGTTTATCATTATAGAAACCTAAATATTATTTAAAACTTTTGTATTTAACAATTTTTTATACGACCATCCCTTACTGCAAGAAGTGACAAAAATGGGGTCGCAGACCAAAAAACAATATCCAGCAACTTAAAAATGTTAGCTAATATTCTAAATATTTTATCTGAAATTGTTTTGATAACTGCAACTCTTAGTGAAAGGGTTGAAAAAATATTGGTTGAAAATAAAAAAATTCGTGACTAACTTAGTAGGCACAGTGTACTGGTATAATAAGTAATGATTAACAAACAATATTCTTTGGAAAATCGAAAGAGTTATTTTTTTATTTAGTAGTAGGCCTATTAAACTAACATACACTTTATAATGTAGTATACAGGATCTAGCTAAATGAAGAACGAAGGAGCGTACTCAATTCACAAAATGCAATTATTAATTAAAACATATAAAACAGTCTATGGGGAGGGGGAAGGGGGTGTAAGACAGGAAGTTACTGTTAACTTCACATAAGGGAAAATACAAATAATACTGGAAGTAGGGATATTAAATAACAGAGAGCTAGATTGAAAACTAGAAACAAAAGATGACTGGTACAGGTTGGATTAGGCCGAAGTGAGGGGTACAAGGTAACAATGACTGTCACTGTACTTTCTTCATCTGCAGAACGTCTGAACCTGATATCCTGCTGCGAGTATTGAGTGATATCTTTGTTAGTTTATACTTTATCATCAGACGTGCTCTTGTATAGCTGAGTACATCTATTCTTAGTCTTAAAAATGAAATAAATGAAAACAATTTTTTTTAAACATGCTTTCTTATCCATGAATAACATAGACTTGAACTAAAAAATTAAAAAATAACCCACAGATAAAATTAATTCTTCCTCAGCGAATTTGATATTGTAATGAGACTTGATAGCTTGTAATCTTTTTACTTTTCACAAAATAAACACTCCCGAAAAGCACGGAGCGTGATGTTTTCGGAACTTCGCAAGTTCACAAGAGTACGCCCCATGCTTTTTGGGTGTGTTTACGTTCGAACATGAGGTGTTGTGACAGTGCATTGTTAACTTTTGAACCAAATTCGAAAAGAATGCTCTTCATTTTGGGCGAGTCTTTTGTTTATACTTACAGTTGATGATCGTAACTATATATATATATTATTCAGTCAGTTTAACAACGTCTACATCAGGGTGCGCACCCACTTATTACATGTTAACGGCGTTTACTCTTGTACCAGGTTGTGTATTTTTTACTAATATGTACTGTGTGTTTTTTTTGTACTTTTGTTATGACGGTCTCTTCGGACTTATATTTTATAAGATCTGATGATAGAGTTATGGATCCGAAACCCGTTGTCTGGAAAAAAGGCTAAATGGATTATTAAAATAATCAGGATTATTTACTTTATTTGTGATAACCGACTGCACCAGCTCGTAAAAGTTTACTGGCAGTAGTAGGCTTACGTCTATAACTGAGCTTATTTTATGAGGGTGTAATTAAGGCCGGAAAGGTAATCCCTCAGGTTACATTTTTCGTTATAATTTTACTGGTATGTGCTTGTAATATTTCCAAAGCCGGAACTAATCAGACATTGAAAGTACAAATATATTGGAAATTGTGAAAAAGGTGTTTTGGATTATTGTTGATTACGGTATTTAAAATTGCATTAAACAAATCATCTGGTATTTTTAATTGGTCACAAGATATTAGTCTAAAAAGTCGTTTGAAATGTAATAAGTTTTTGGAAAATATATAAGAAACATATCTTTCAATGTCATCTTCAATTTGAACGGTTAATCATTTGACGTTTATCAGGGGTGGTTTATGGGAAGCTTTAAAGGGGGTGTATTCCTTATTGTGTTTAACGATTTATAATGTATACAGATTTGTATTATTCTTATATCTTGTGAGTAAAGCCGTAAAATAATAGAGTTCTAAATTAACTATATGTTGGAGTGTTTACACAAAAATAAAATAGTAGGTGCTGATAGCCAACGCGCAGTAAATTAACAATGTTATTCCCATTGACAAGTGATAAGGATATGACACTTCACTACACGCTTACTTCTCTTTATGTAACAGGTTAACCGTTTTTAGTTTGATAATGCCAGCTAGTGACACTATCTGCAACATAAGTCATCGCGTCAGCCATTCTGCGCCCGGGACGAGATTCAACAAGAAGTCTATCAGAAGAAAAATTTTTAAAGTAATTTAAATTTCAGTGTTAGAACGTAACAAAGGAACGTATTATATAATAACAGTTTGAATAGAATTCAAAATAAGTGGAATATCTTTAATATTGAATGAATATATGGAGGTCATGAATATATACAATATTGGCTCGTCGTGTTTCATCCCCCGTAGGTCATGTTTTGTACTGTGACAAGGCCACAATAATGGGTATTGATATAAAAAATTTAACTGAATGAATATACAACAAGACCAAAATAAAGAGTCGGAAATTTGTTTGAAAATGGAACTGCAAAAATAAGTTCTCTTCCAATAAAGTCCTAAAAAAATCCAAAGCACAATTTCGAGAAAAAAGATTTGCTTGAAAAATGTACAACAAAAGAATTCAAAAGTTTTATTTAGTCACTTTAAACCTGAAATGTTTGTGATAGATTTTTTTACAAAATGGTTTTCTTTAGAATTATTCTTTTCAATAACCTTATCCGAACAAAACTGGGACCCGTCTATCATACGTTTTCATTACAAGTTTTATTTATTTGTATTTCCTTTAGTTTCGAGCAGTTGTTTTCTATTTTAGCATCGTTTTTCTTACGTTAAGTTCTTTGAGGTACACCATATTAGAGGTGGGTCCACTGAATTTCCTAAAAACGGCATTTTAACGACTTTCAGGAAATATTTCTTTTTAAACTGTAAAAATTTAATCCTAGGGAAACTAAATTATAAATGTACAAACTAAACTGCAAAATTTTGCCCTTGCAAGTAATGTCATACCGCCGGGCTACAGGCTCGTTGGAATGCACTCTACCAGTATCGCGCCGGATGACAATTGAGTTTAATAAGCTAACAGTAATAGACATATGCTATCGCATACCTTTTGATACCATATCTTTTTATTGCCATCATTTCTTCTGAATATTGTGTTGATTAGTATTGTTTTAAATTGCAAGATAGACTTTCTGTGCAGAATTCTAAATCAGTACACAACTTGAAAAAATGTCGTCTGTACACCCTTGCTGCAAACCGAATGATACTACGACACACAAAGACAGTTTACAATGTATGAAGGACTTCGCTTACCATAACACTGATGTATCGTTAGGCCGAATCCACACTGCATCGAACAAAACAGCCTGATACTGACTAATTGACTCGGGCTGTTTGAAGCAAACCAATCGGACGGAATAGCACGATAGTAGGGAAAACACGTCCGCACTAGCAAGGTCAAACGTATTTTGTCTGCTGAGTCTGCCTCAGTCATAGCATAGCAATGAATATAGAACATATAAGAAGCGCAACGCTTATAGAGAATAGTCAGCCCGGTTGGTTTGAAAATTTCCACCCGTCTGTGACTCATCAATCCTCAGCGCCAAGTGTGAGTGAGACAGAGAATGGATGGCTCATTCTCTGTCTCACTCTTGCCGTACCGACGACAGCAGCGTTCTCGCTACCTAGCGGCTGCCGCGCTAAGCTTGCCCGATTCAAATAAAACTAGACTGAATCTTTAACTTAGACTTTTATAAGTTCTGTAGCCTATTCATTGGTCATAGCATTGTATTTGGATAACCTAATAGAACTCCGATCCAATGCAATATTTCGTTCCACTAGAAATTCAACGATAGTGGCGCTATCTATTGGGGAAACGACGGAAGCTGTGTGAAACACCAATGCTACCAATAATTTCTCCCTAGCGCTACCTCGCGGCGCGATGATGCACTATTTTCCCGACAACCTAATTTTCGTCACACTGCTGCCGTATGGATGCAAGATCTATTTATTATTCATGATCTATGGTCATAACCAGTCACCCCTAGTGTTGCTTGAAGAATCCTGGATTGAAGCAAACATTTCCTATTGATGGTATGTAAAAATCTTTCTTCTTCTATTCTAGCCTGTATTTAACAGTATTTTATATACATTTAATTATTATTTATTTTACAAGGTTAAACTAATGTTTAACCATAACAAAAATTAATGATGATTCATCTACGACAAATAATATTTTGTATTACTTAGAATGTGGTGATACAATGTTTACAGTAATTTGTACACATTTATTTATCTGCATGTACATTTTGTTGATCCATTATAACATAGGTGCATTATAATTACTATGTGGTTCGTTATTATAATGTTGCACTGGATTTCTTTTTTCTAGATGGAGTGCGATGGAGAAAAACTGTTGGTACTTGTTGCACAACGTCTAGCAATTTATAATTTCAAATTGAAAGTGGATAGCAACCGGAGTATCGCTGATAGATTGTGGGAAGAAATTGCTACCAAAATGAATAGCTCAGGTAAACATTTGTTACATATTTAATTATAGATTTGCATATTTATCTTGCCATGGCACTGGCCGTCTGACCCTCTCATGGAATTGAAAAAGTTCATGTAACGATCACAAACCTGTAAAGCTGACATTGTTGGACGATATACTTCACTGTCATTCACACCATCCTCAATGTCCAACTCTTCTAAAGCTGCATCTGCCAAAGTCCCTTTTCTTTCTCTAATCATGTTATTGAGAACACAAGCTGTCATCGTATAAAGGGTTACCTTATCTGGCGATGTTACTATTTCTGTTTTCAGAACTGCCCATTTTTTAGTGAGCATGCCAAAAGCACATTCAATTATTTGCCAGGCCCGAGATAATCTATAGTTGAATATCCGTTTTTCTGGTGACAAAGTTTTCCTTGGGCAAGGCTTTAAGAGGAGGATATCCTGTCCAACATATTGAATCTGATTCCCATAAGAGCAATGCTACAGAATAAGTAATTATGTTCCGTTAATTCGTGGAATAAATGTAAAACATTGGTTTCATTTTGAAGTACTGTGCGGGTGTTGATTGCTGAATAAATTTTCAAAAACCGTTTTATTGTTTTCATAAAAACGTATGATATAAATAGTAAACTTTATTAATTTTTTATTCAGTTGCAAAAACAGAGATATTGAAAAAAATCCTTAGCAATCAACACCCACAATCTATTTTCCTTTAAGAAAAAAATACAGCTTTCCTTTTAGACGAACACACAAATATGCTTAAAAGTATGGTTAGGTTATTTTAACATTGAAATTGGCAGCCAACCTCGCCATTTTGAATTTATTGACCCGAGCCTTAACAAATTTAATCTGACGGGATAGGCCTCATATGAAAACAAGTGGTAATTCTCTTTGCGGCAGAAGGTCCAATTTTTTTCAAGTAGGCTACCATTTTAACAAAATTAGAATGTTTAAAAACACCTTTATCACTGTTTCTGCCAAAATCTCCGACACCAATGAATAAGAACTTTGCTCTGCAACCCAGTGCAGCACTATGGAATGCAATTTTTTATAATTAAAATACTCGGTACCAGCTTTTGGAGGACACTGCATTCGAATATGCTTTCCATCAACTGCGCCCAAACAATTAGGAAAGTTTCATTATTTTTCAAATCCACTTGCAATTTCAAGGTACTTTTCAGTATTTGGTTTCTTGTAAGTCAATATATACTGGAGTTAACTGATTTCACATTGCCTGACAAGTTTCGTGCACTACATCGGAACTAGTAGTTGCCCCTATACGAAACTGGTAATACAAAGATCTGAAAGTTTCTCCCGTAACCAAAAACCTGTAAAAGGACAGGAAATTTCAGGAATTTCACTTTCACGAATTTATACATTATTATTATATTTACATAATGAAAGATTTTACAAAATAAATTTTATATTTTCAGTGGCAGAATGTAAACTGAAATGTGAAAGTCTCAACAACTCTTTTAACCGTTCTGTCAGAGAAGATCGTGGCGTAGTATCCGGCTCTAAATGTTCTAAAAAACAGAAGCGGTATCTGATGGATGCTGTGGAGTTTTTGAGGTTCTTCGTAGGTGTTCATAGGAAACTTGGGAGCAGCACCACAGACACTAACTCCGACGCTAACGTAGAGGGTACTACAGAACCAGAAATTCCTGAGATGAACCTCCAAGAAATTCAACATTCTGCAGGTAGATTGAATCTGAAAACGTTAGTCTCGAGATTCTGCATCTACGCCTCTCAATTTAGAGGAAATCAGCCTCAGCTGAAAATGTTGTGGACTCAATAGTTTCATTTTTTAAATCTATGATAAAACCTAGTGAAAGCGAAAACCCTCATCTTACGTTCTTCAAGTCCAGATTTGGAAAAATAACGTCATCCAGAAAAAGACAATTTAAACAGACTGTTTTGAATAAGTTGTACTAAAGTTTGGAAGAACAGGAACATTTTGCATATTTTAGCCCGGCTCAAATCAATGTTACAGAACATAATATCAATGGTTCAAGTACATCTGAAACTAAACGTAAGAAGAAAAAGTTGAACTTTTGAAGAAACGGTCTTTTTATTGCATAGTTTTATTACGGTTATCCGACCTTTATAAAACGGACGTAGTTTGATACGTGGCCCTGCATAGTTCGGGCGCAGCTGGTAGTGTTTCAGTAGCACGGGCGCTATGTGATATTTCCCTCATGTTCATCCTACTTGAAGAAGTGTTTTTCTTTTGAAAAATATTCTGGATTTTTCAATGACTATGTAACCTGATAGTGTAGGTAGATAAGGTTATTAAATTTGTTTTGTTTTATAGGTTGTAGTAAATTAGTTTAGATAAGATTCATTTTTAGCAATTTAACATGAAATATGTCTTTCAAAATTTATATTTTGCAACCGAGAAATATTAGTAAAACTATACGAGTAGTATTACAAATTTAAAAACGGAATATTATAAATAATAATAATAATTTATAATATTCTTACAATTTTTTGCTGGAAACAGTGGAAACTTATTCTAGTTAGGTACTGATAGTGAACAGCTGCTTTCAAGGTCACGTCTAATTCTTGGCACAATTCCAGCTGATTTCTGTCATTCGACGAGTATCTTACAGCTCGTCAGTTACAGTAGTTTAATAAGTGTTTTATTAAAAGTTCACCACAAATTATTAGTAAAACTAATAACCTATTTGTTTATTTTAAATAGAGTGCCTATAAAATGTAATGTAGATGATTTATTATCAATGACGCCTAAACAGTTTAAAATTAATAAACATAAATGTCCTAAAATATCTCTTTTCAGTCTGCGGGGTGTTTTTCTATGAATTATAACTCCAGAACAAACGTAGATTTTGTAGAAAGTTTTATTTAATTAATTTGTAGTTTTTCCGAAAAATGTTATAACTATAATTTTCATATAATAAAGAAAATTGTATACCGTATATTCTGTATACATCGTAGTAACAATTTAAGTATTACGATAATTTTATATCGCATTTAAAAAACAATAATAACCTGAAATTATAAAATAAAGAGTTTGAAGTACTTATGATGTAGATAGAAAATGTAATAATTGTACAAATGTATCAAATAATAACATCGAGTTATTTTAAAGTTCCCTAAATGTTTTAAATTCCAAACAAAACTATTTCGATAAAACGAGAGATTATTTACATGATTTCATAATGACAAGGGATAGGTAAATTATTGAGCTCATTTTGTGTATTTGTATACACAAAAGTATAATATGAATGTGGAATTAGGAATAGTTCAGTTTTAGTTTATACAAAAATATCGCATATATTATTTCTCAAGGCCATTTTTTTGTCGGTACGCCATAACTTCATTAATACATCATTAAGTTACATGAATGAGGCATCATTTTAAAGCTTTCCTTAACCGCTACACTGGAAAAATAGACAAACAACTTAAAATTCATGTTTTAATAACAAAAATTGATTAATAAAACTTGTATATTATACTTTGTATGTTCCTAATGAAAGGCGCCATCTATTAACCATCTGTTTGACTAGCATGACAGCTGTTAGATTGTTTACACTGTAAGATTGTATAGGGAAACTGTTATTTATAAACCACAATGTAAATAAATAAACTTAATTAACAGGATTAAATCAACGTGTTAAATCAGGTAAATGTAGGCCTACTCCGAACTTGCGAAATATTCGCACGGGTCAACTAGTTTAGCTTTATTTTAATAAGTAAATTGTTTTAGTATTGCGTATTACCCACTAACGTATTCAAAGTTAATTTTCATGTAGGCCTACTGACGAAAGCAGGCTGTCCAGATTGAGTTCAAGTTTTTTTAAATGAGTAATGGTATTCTACCACACAAATTCTGCTTTGTTCGATGTAGAATGAGAACTGTACTGCCGATTGGAATAATTATATATTAATCACGATTTTTTATTTAATGTGTTAAATAATGATCACATAAATCGCTGGACAACATAACACTACTTCTTTTTCCATATATTAAAAATAACTGAACATTTAAGTACGTTAACTACAGTGGAGATAGATCTCGCAGAAGTACTTTTTGGCACGTGTACCTGACGTCGTCTTGCACATTTCCCACATGCCATAGGCCTATCTGAGGTGAGAACATGCCTCGCGCTCGAAGTTCAGGACCAAGTCAGCACAAATAATACATTAGTTTAAATTGAAGCGAACATGCCAAAACTACTCAATTTGTTGAACAAGTTTGCCTTTACATCCTTGTTGAAAAAAACATAGGGCGGCATTTTCCGGTTTATTAACAAGTGATATCCTATCCCACATAAGTTCTCCACTCGTCAAAATAATCTAGCTGTTTAATTTTTACCATCAGTTCAAAATTAGATGTGTCTGTTGAGTATAATAGTAATAATGATAAATTAACTACGATAGTTCTACTTCACAATTTTAAAATAATAATATTATGAAATCTCCAAATCAAATAATTTGTTGTATTAAGCGCTAGGTAGAAAATGTTAATGCATAAATATATAACACTAGATGGCCCGACCCGGCTTTGCACGGATAGACAAATCAAAGTTAAATGTATATTAACAAACAAACAAAATATATATCAATGAATGTAGTATACTAGAATTTCTTATGGGAATTTTTAGTAACTTTGACCCCTCCCACAAACCCCTCTAAAATTTTGAATTTTTTGAAAACCTTTCTTAGCGAGCACCTAGGGCCCTAGAGGAAGCTACATACCAAATTTGATTCAAATCCGTTCGGTGTTTTTTTTTTTTAGTAACTTTGACCCTCAAACCCCTCCTAAAATTTCGAATCTTTTGAAAACCTTTCTTAGCTTCTTAGCAAGCACCCCGGCTCTAGAGGAAGCTACATACCAAATTTCATTCTAATCCGTTCGGTGGTTTTTGAGATTCCGTTATGAGTGAGTCAATGATTGGTATTTGGATTTTATATATATAGATTAGAAACTAAGTACATTTAAGGTAACCTGTTTTAAATTTCAAACAACATTATTCAAATAAAACAGTAATTATTTAATAAGTATTATTTTCTAGTGATGAGTGGAACACATCCAACGTCATTCTCATTTACTCACGAAATTTGTCTAGATGGTATTCACCCAAATCATTCATTCTTTAATGAATAGCATGATGATCATCTTCGATTGCATTGCTGTGAAATCTCTTTGGCATTTGCAGTCGACAAGAGTACTGTTTCAATTAAAATAACATTTTGCTTAATTGAAGATGTACGTCATTTTTCCATTTTTAAAAAAAATTATAGTTCATAATTTTAAAATATGTACAACAATATGTAAAACGTGCAAAAAGTGTATATTTTAAAAGTTAGTATGTTGGCGTTACTTATAAATCTATAATCAATGGGCCCTTTACGTTATGAGGAAAACTAAGTTCATTTCATACTGAGTTCCCAAAAATGGATTTCACTCTAATATTAATCCTCTGAATATGAAAATTTTAAAAATCCTGATTCTACTAATATTTTTATTTAACATCATCAATTATATTCACAACTGTACCTCGCTTTATAATTTCCCACAATAATCATTTAGGCCTACGTCCGACCAGCACATACAATTCATCTGGTTCACTAAAACAGACTTGTCTCATTCCTTTCACTTCAATCAGCTCAGACAGTTGTTTCTCTGCCATACAACACATCTCAGCTGATTCCGTAGAAAAGTTTCATCTCGAATGTTTTACCAATATCTAAATCTAAATCATCTACTCAGTTTTACTACCTAGCAGCAGGGTCTAATCCAAGATTCAAGATTACCAAATCAACGCATATTGAGCTATATTAATAGAATTGTTTAGTTGAAATATATATTAGATTAGTGCCACTGAAGAAACCCCCTCGCACGCCAACCTTCGGTTTATTGTGTTATATTTGTTGCCGCCCTTGTGAGGTTCGCGATTTTCTCCACCAAGTTGGTGTTTTTTTGTCTCTTGGTTACAGGACTCTAAAGCGTTGTCTCCGTCTGTGCTCCAGCAAGTCATAATCAAACATGACGAGTCTTGCAGACTATTGGGTTTGTTTACATAGTTGATAGTTTTAGTTGCTGTCCAAGACTCCTACTTTTGCTAGATGTTTCCTGAACTGACCATGTCTAAAGTAAACAACTCTTCTGAGCTGTTGTCTGTTCAAGGACTTAATATAGTGCTTGGTCCTCTGATTAGTCATTTACTCTTCTCTGGCCCAGTTGTTCTCTGTGTTCATTGTCACGAAGGGAGTAGATGCTCATTTATTTGTGAGGGTGTGTGCCTTAGGAATATTGGGCCAATGCAATTGTAGAGTAACATGGCCATACTTCTCAGCTTGGCCATATTACTCTACAGAGTAGTCACACCAAAAAGAGAGTATTAGAGCAACAAAAGTAACCAAATTCTAATAACAATACATATTAACTTACATTTAATTAATTTTTAATTTAACATACAAGGTACGGTGTGATAACATAAGTTAACCATTCTAAATGTGGAGGGGCCACGATGGCCGTGGTTGTTAAGGCGTCAATGCTTTATCAATCGTCATGGCAACCATCAATGGAAAAGTTCCGGGTTCAATTCCCAATGACCCCGAATATTTTTCTAAATGGTTTCTTAACAGACATCGTTGGCTGTGGTTCGGATTCCACGTAAAACTGTAGGTCCCGTCTTCATTAGCCTTAAGTGCAAAACAGCAGGACGTTAAACACACAAAAAAAAATCTAAATGTGGAACACTCAGGGCCTATTCTACAAAGTTACATACATATAAACTTTTAAGAAGCGAAGTAAAATGATATTCCATAACAACTGGTTTGGTTAGTCATAATTAATTTTTACAAGTTAGAAGCGTTTTCTACGAGAGTAAATATTTAAAAAAGTACAAGATTATATTATTATTCTTGTAAAATGTATGTAAAAGTTTAAAGATTATCACATGTAGGCCTAAGTATTTTGTGATTTATTTTGTCGATTTAAAATTTTGTTCAGGTTAATATAGACAACTTATCACACATAACTGAACAATTAACACAATTTATATAATATTTAGACCTTACGTTAAAATATTTTGTTGTAAAGTTAACACAAACGAT
Organism: Philaenus spumarius; assembly: GCA_018207615.1. Classification (NCBI taxonomy): domain Eukaryota; kingdom Metazoa; phylum Arthropoda; class Insecta; order Hemiptera; family Aphrophoridae; genus Philaenus; species Philaenus spumarius. The sequence continues at coordinate 46,727 of JAGFPH010001109.1, read as the reverse complement.
ACAATGGAATTTTACTACATTAAAAATAAGAATTTTTCCAATTTTTACTTTACTTTTGTTTACAGAAATTAATTATTAAAAGTAATTTTCTTTTCTAGGAATGCATTAATGTTGGGAAAATCTTCAGTGAATTTTGAATATGACTGAATAATTACTTGGACTGTTTTTAAAGTATACATTTTTCTGGTAATACCTTTTGAAAATGAAGGACGTAATGTATTATATTTCCTTCATTATTTCTCTAAGAATAATTAACAGTCTTTCTTTGATTGAATTCATTATTTTAATTAGGAAAGGTATGTCAATACTGCATACACAACATATATAATAGTATTGTTTTAGAAAGCAGCTAAATAAATTATCCTCAATCAGGTAACTTACTAATTTTACTACTAGTAACTTTTAAAAAACATGTATATGTAACTGTCAAATTTTAATTTGTACTTTTGTGGAAAAGGTATATTATAATACTACTAAAGGAGACCCCTGCGTGCTCCGCACGCCAACCCCCGATAGAACTGTCTAAAAAGATATGTTATGTTTTATTTATAATAAAGGTGTAGGATTAATAATAACCTCAAAACTAAGATGATAAATAATGTTAAATGTTTAACTCAAATTATTTCGTATATTTTATAACAACAGTTATAATAAAAGTTAAAAGAACCGGTAAGGCTCAGGTGTAGGCCTACACTTAATCAAAACCCTTACCAAAAAGTTATTATCAATTACCGTATATTATCAATAAATAGGCCTGCTATAATATGTCTTATTTATATTTAATTAGGATGTAACATAGTTGTGATGGTTGAGCACTTGGTATATAGTATACTAACGGTAGGGTTCACGCGCATCTATTCTTGACGTCATCGTTGCCCACTGCTAAGAGAAATGAAAATCAGAAGTTTATTATCGATTGCAATCTTATTAGCAGAGTATCTGTGAAAAAATCATCAATTTACGATAAATTACTTATTTATAAATTGTTATTATTAAATTTTTAGTATCGAAAACGTATATACTTTGTAAACAAAATGTACAATACATTTAAAAAATGTACATGTCTTTTGATATATATATATATTCGATTTTAAATAATACAAAAGATTTGGATTCAAAATAATAAAAAATAAAAAATATTGTTCACCATTTGTCGAATTTGAAATAGTAATATTTATAGGAGAAATCAGTAAAGGTATTAAAATTTGTTGTAACAATCTGATTTTTTTTAATTGTTATTATAGATATGTTTTCTTTATGTGGTTAAAATTTTATTAAAATCGGTTAAATATTTTTAAAGTTATTAAATTTTTTCTGAAGACATGAACAAACAATTTTTCACCGAATAAAGATATCGGAAAGTAATTTTTATAGGCCTAATCAGTAAAGGTATAAAAATTTGTTGTAACAATCTGATTTTT
>JAGFPH010001109.1:0-18001 GCA_018207615.1 Philaenus spumarius | reverse complement strand
AATTTAAAAACTAATAGCATTTTTCGAGTAGCAAATTTGATTTTCAACAAAATTGTATTCTTGATTTTTCCGTATCTCTAACGGTAAGCTCACACAGTGACCGAAAACTTCAAATTTGTTAAAAATCGTCCAAGGTTTTGTATTTTAACCATGTTTTTATAACTTTATTCTAAACCAATTCAAAAGTGTTCCACAGATTTTTTGTAGACAAAGGTTCAAAGAATTCATATATGCCAGTAAAAAAAATGATTGAAGTAAAATTAACAAAGTTATTAACTCAAGAAACAAGCATGTTTAGTAACGAAAGGGAAAAGTTGAACTTTAGGCCTACATAAAAAGTAGTAAAAATTTGTTTAAATTTTTTAATAAATTTAAAAAAGTTTCGTAATTTAGTTCTAAATATAACTGTATAAAAATATTTATCATTTTCAAATTTCTTATTTTGAAAACACCAGTTTTTATGTTCCTACTACAAAAAACTAGGCCTATTTTGAATGGTAGTTTAAGGGTATATCCTTTGCCCAAAAATGAAATATTATTATAAGAAAGTGTAGAGAATAAATTAAAGAATTGAACTGTATAACTGTAAATTATTATTTCATAAAAATATTTGACTTAGTTTTACTTGAATTTCAAAAAGAGATGAAACAAATGAAACCTCGCCACGATAAAGGACGTACAAAAAATGACCGTTGGACAGCGTGGGAAGTGTTGATACATGGGATGAGTTCACTACCACGACGCTTTAACATCGTTTGTTTTCATTATTTATAATATTAGAATATGATATGGAACTGTAAATACATTTTTAAGTTTTAGTTATTTAAGTATGTAAATATTTAATTCTATGTTTTCCATCAATAACGCGATAGTTGTAGCTACCTTACGCATTATTAACCTAAATAAAACACAATGCCCCTAAAAGAAAATTTTTAGCAGTTAAAGCTAAAAAAAAAAGAAAAAAACAAGTACTAAAAACCCCGGAAACGCGGGAATTGCAAAATAATGTTTCACTGGCTAAACCTTCTGATTTCTTCCATACTGGCACACTATTTTTAACCTAAGCTCGAAACCACATTTGTTATTTGAACGAGCGAGGTCTACTGTTCACAGAACTACTAGTAAGTGTATATTGAAATAAAGTCTAAGAAACTGATATTACAAAGTCGAGTTGATCATTTGTCCCCTTTATTCCTAAGATACAGAAAGGAATGTCGTAGTAATTTCGTTTTTGGACTCTATTTTCATGAAATAAAATGCAGAATTCAAAAATTACAAAAATATTAACCTAAAATAAAAAATGTAAAAAATAGCAGTTTTGCAGGCCTAGTATGTGAGTCATCGAAACAAAAGGCTGCGGGTGTGTGCGCGTCTAGGTGCGAGGGCACCTTAATGCTCCGGGCCTCTCGAACCTCCGGACAAAGTATAAATATTGTTTAAACAAATCTAAATTATTCAACTGATTAAACGTGGTAGTGAAGTGACCAACAAATTCCTTCCCAGATCGAGATCGAGCGCGATCATTGTTTAACAATATTGTAAAGACAAATATCGTAGCCAATACCTTACAGAAAGTATCGTTGGTGAACCTTTCAATCAGCATTTGCATGTGCGATCGACCTGAACATCGTCGCACTGTTAGAAATTAATCACCACTTTGTATTAAACAGCACAAAATAAACATCACATTAATAGCTGGACAACATTTTGTTTCGTAGACCTGGTTTTTCATTGCTTTATAACAATTGACTGAACAATAAAGTGCATTAACTACAAAGATAGAGATTGAATCGCGGATGGTATTGCTGCGGGAGCCAGCTAGTCTTCCAATTTAACCGTTTCAAAATTGTGACTGACTTTTTAATTTTCTTTTTGCGGATAATTCGATTGTCTTTTAAGCTATATAACACAATTGTAATATTCCGACACGCACTTGGTAGACCTTCCTTAACAGCTGCTATAACACATATAACTTCAAATCTGATGTTATATCTTTACAAAATGGACGTAGAGTTCTTTCTGGGCTCACCTGTAGGCGTTTCTTACCAATGCACGTATTTCTCAATGCTCTGTGTTTGGACAATATCCAACTGGCAACCGTCTGTAGGGAATTCTTTTGACCTTATAGAAACAAATTAGCTTAACGTACATAATATGGTGCAATGCAGTTAATGTTTCCAAAAGTTCTTGCAAATGTAAATTTTCAGTTGGTATGAAAACGTTCGAGCGCCGGTGGAGTTCTCAATAGGTTTGTATTGCCAAGATTGTGTTTATTAACACAACTAACCGGATACTTCCTCGGGTCAAACGAATGGAGATATCGATATTAAATTGTACATTTCTTTATTCCAATAAAAGTCGAAGATTCTTGGTAGAAAAAAAAAGAAAGCAAAAACAGGATGAAGAATACAGAATATTAGATTCGGGAAAATTAAGGCAGTTGGTGCTTTTTAACTTTATCAATGAAGGCTATTCATTGAATCGTGAATAATAATGTAATTTCCTTATTATTTGTTTCCACTATTTTCCTATATTTTATCAGGCTATATTTTATTTTATTTTTTCACTACAGGATTTAATTAAGTTCAATGTTTAGAAAATGATTTCATTTAAAATTCAATCTGCATATTATATATATATATAATCAAAAACCCACTCACTCCCTCAATGATCACAGTATCTCAAAAACCATACCACATAGGAACGTGAAATTTGGTACACATAATGTTCGTAGGCGCTAGAGACGCACTAAGAAAGGATTTTAAAATATTTCGCCTTTAAGGGTTGAAAAAACCCCTAAAACAATAAATATTGTTTGTTATATATGTCAAAAACCATACCGCCTAGGAATGTGAAATCTGGTTTACATATTGCTCATATGTGCTAGAATCGCACTAAGAAAGAATTTCAAAATATATTGGTTGTTATACTTTCCTTAAAGCTAGAAAGCTGAAATTTTGTACATTGATTTCTTACAAGATGCATATAAAAATAACCCAGTTTTACATTTTCTCACGTTCTGCTAAGGGTTGGAAATGTAGTAACAACCTCTAAAACAATAAATATTAATTGTTATAATTTCCTTGAAAATAGAGAGCTGAAATTTTGCATTCTTATTTCTTAAACGATACATATAAAAAATAAACCAGTTTTTACATTTTGTTACATGCTTCTAAGGGGTGAAATTGTGATAAAAATCCCTAAAAACAATACATATTAATTGGTATTCTTTCCTTAATGCTAGAGAGCAAAAATTTGGCACTTATTATTTTAAGAAAATATTTAAAGACGCAAACTGATAAAAACTATCCCGATCTATGTATTGCATATTAAAGACGTATCTGGGTGATCTGCAAAATCTAGCTAAGACTGTGATTTACCAGTTTGTAGATTTAGTTGTTGAAAAAGAAGACTCTCTTCACTCTGAATTATTTCTTTAATTGATTTAATTTATTCAGCCCACATACCTTGACGAAGACGATTGACGGACAGCCAGTGAATAATACTTACCAAACTAATTGAAAATACAATATGTAATAAATCACTTTTGTGAAATAAAAGATGAAAGAAAATGGGAGAAATATAGTACTATTATGTAACATAGTGATGCAAAAAATTAAAAAAAAAAACCGTAGCGAAGCACTGGTATTCAGCTAGTTTGACAAACGCTCTTCACACATTTTTAGTCAAGTTCGTGGGTTGGAGATAAATACAAAAACTGACGATATCCTTATTTCAAAATGGCACCCGACTTATAAAATCCCCATGACGAAATCTCGTGTATAAGTACGAACTCAAATACTTTTTTGAGGATACTGCAATTTTTATTGATTACCACTTGCCTATATTAGACAACCAGTATTTTTCTTTAAAATAATAAAGTCTTATACAAAAATAATTACCGCAACTTTTATACCTATATTAGCACTCATTTTATACTGTCCATATTTTTTAAACTTGTATTTTTTTAAATACGTATTTTTGAAAATAATTTAACAAAATACTTTCTCACACAACATACATAAATACACATATTTTATAAACTTAAAAATGTATGCAAAAAAATTACGATTTACAAAAACAAGACCAACCAAGAACTGAAATACCACCGCACGACCCAAGTCCAAGCCTTTCAAATTTTGCATTTGCTCATTAAGTCACCTTTTATCTATGACATAAAAAGGATAAACATATAAGAACTGGCAATAATTTTTGTTTAATATTTATAAATTTCCACCAAAATTTGGTTACAGAATTTTGTTATAATTATTACATAAAGAAATTAATATTATTTTTAACTTTAAAAATTGTGATGTTGTAGTTAAAAATTTATTTACAAGCATTATTGTCAACCTATTTGTTGCACTCGTACACTACTAATATTTCTACATTTTGGAAACATTGTTAGATCATACTAAAGTTGATCTTTCTTCGTCTGTAAAGCTGTTAAATTTAAATAAAGAATTGTTTTTACAAAATTATTTTCTATTTCAAAATCAGTTCTTGTACAATATATGTGTTGTTAATAGGTCTTGTCTCCTTTCTTTACGACTAGCTAAGGTGTTTGCGAATGAATTTGAATAAATAGTTTTTAAAGTAAAAACCCATTTAAAAATGGAATTAGGTATTGGTTTGTATTTTGAATGTATGTTTGAAGAATATGACAACCAACTTAAAACTAATTTATTTAATTATGAGTTAATTTAAAAGTATTTAATTGAAGTTAATGTTGAGCTTGACTTTGTTGATTGTTAAATTATTGAAATTCTACTAAGACAGTAACATTTTCTATAATCAAAGCAATTTTCTCTACCTCACTACAAAAATTGAAGATGGTAAACATAATTTCAACATTATTATAAAACCTGTGTTTATTTGACAATATTTTATAAGCTACCATATGGTCACAAATTGACAGCTTTCTATAGTATGTGTATAGTACAGTTCTATCAATAGCCTGGGGAAGCAATAGCCCGAGAGGCTAAAGGTCAGTCTGCTACATTTTTAATCTCATAGGTTCAAACCTGATTACTGGCTATAAGTTATACGCTGCTCCCCCGTCTTCATTGGTCTACCTCATATAAAGTAAAAAAGTAAAGCAACCAGAAAATTACCCAGGTTTAATAAACAAAAATAACTAGCTCATAAGTAGTAATTCGACCACGCAGCTGAACCGCTGACGTGAGTTGAGCAAATTTCCAAAATTAAGTTTATATGCCTATGTTTTAGGGTTTCAACCAACAATTTGCGAAATAGGCCTACTCTCGACGGTGCTGAATAGCTGCCTCTTTGTAGGAAATATAATATATTCTGTTAGTAGAATTTGCGCCTAAGAATCATGCGCTCCTTCGTTACGCTCGCAGCGTAAAAACTTGCCCGTTGGCCTCGGATGAGAAGATGCCCCCAAGGTAAAATCCAACACGTGGCTTTGAACCGGGTACTTTTATGGTATTTTTCGTTTTTTTCGATTTTAGGGGAACCAAGAATAAAGTCACGTAAGAAAACAAAATGTGCAGAATAACATCCTAAATTCATATTTTTAGAAAAAACTATAAAACATTAATTCTCGTAGGAAAAATCTAAAAAGTAGTTACTTCCGGTCAAAAATCGTACTTCCGGTTGTTGGATTTTTTGGCTAACGAACTCGTCCGAGCGACGTAGACAACCAACATGAGTACCGAATTTGGACCAAATCGGACTTAAATTGCGGCCGTTAGAGTGCGAACACATATATTCAAGTATCATATTTATATACATATACATATGTGTATATGTAGATACATCATATATATATGATTTTTACACCCAAAAACGTGTTCTGCGGACCACGATCGGTGCTCATTTGCTACTCCCGACCTTAGGTCCTATGGAAATTCGCTAATAAACCTTGATATAAATAATAGATATAATTGAAATTTCAGAACATATTATTTTTTAAAGATCCCAGCCTTGAACTGAAATATTTCCAACAAATTCCAAACTTCTTTAACTTTTGTCTTTCACGACTTTCTAAAGTTTATTTTGTTAGCCAACTCAAAAATACGAGTAAAGGTGCTACGTAAATGTCGCAACTGGCAAAATTATGATTGGCAAGGCCAGGGGGGTACTAAGAAATTTTTTTTTGGGGGGATAAATGCAAAAATATATGAGTCATATTATTAAATATTGGAGTATACTCAGTGAAACGTTTAATGAGTGATTGCTGATAATTATTAATGAAACTTAATTATTTCATAACAGATCAATAGATTAATTAATAATATTAACCATGTAATGTAGTAAAATTTTTGTATCAATAATCAAGTAACATAATGCATTGTTTCAAACAGAAATAAAATTACAGTTACAGATCAAATTTTCCACTCTTTACACCAAATCTGTTGATAACTTCCTCTGCCGTTATGTAAATTTCTTTGTGAATACTCAAAAGAACAAGACCATTCAGCCGTTATATGACCAGAGACTAAATATGGATTGTTCAGAAGCGAATTTAATGAAATGAGCAGATTCCTACAGAAACCAATCCATTATTTGGGATTCTCTGCACAAAGATAATATAAACAAATATGAAAGCAGATGTTTGGCGAGAAAAATATCCGCAGCGATGGATATATCTGTAGATGAGTGTACAAAAATTAATATCTTTGCTGTCTTTTTATATTATATTGACAATAATCTATATATATATATATAAAAGCCAAATCCACTGACTCACTGATCACGATTTCTCAAAAACTACATAACGGATTGGAACGAAATTTGGTATGTAGCTTCCTCTAGGACCATAGGTGCTCGGTTAAAAAAAAAATCTAAATTTGGGGGGGGGTCAAAGTTACTAAATCACGATTTCTCTAAAACTACTGAATGGATTGGAATGAAATTTGGTATGTAGCTTCCTCTAGGGTCATAGGTGCTCTCTAAGAAAGGTTTTAAAAAAATTCGAAATCTTAGGGGGGGGGGGGGATTTGGGGGGTCAAAGTTACTAAATCAAAGTTATAAATAAAACAAATAATTTTTACACGTTTTGTTCACTAACAATATTTCTACGCCACTGGGCAAGGCAAGTTGTAAAACTGACCTAAAAATTTAGTGTTGTATTTTCATTAAAATGAAATTCTACAAAATATTTTTGGTTAATAATAAATATTACATTTTACGACTCAATTACACTGTATAAAAGTATCAAGATACTCTAATTTAAATGAAAACATGACCAGCATATTATGAAGGATCAATAGTGTACTATCTAATCTTCTGTTATGGTGAAACTATTTCAGTATAAGCTTAACTATTTCATATTGTTAGAAGTTCCTGGGTAAACTTTACTTTGTACACTTTGAGTACAAACAAATCGTAATTGCATTTCTTTCTACATGGGCTGTTGTCATGTTTTTTTTTAAGGGGCTATGCCGCTGCATTGAAAAAGTCAAACATTTTGTTAAATTGCGACATATGGGTGCCATTTTTATAGAGACATATGGGTGTCATTTTTATAGCGACATATGGATGCCATTTTTATAGCCAAACCGTTAAAGATAAAACAGAACAGTAAGAGGAAGAAATTTATCAATGGAAAGGATACAATTACAGCAAGAGGATGTGTCACCTATTACGGTTTTATTGCAAATAACGTTTTGATCTAACCTTGGGGAAATCAGTAGTTTTCTAGCAATGTATGATTATATTTGAGATGGAAAATTCTCATAGTTTATTTCTCATTTCATTTTATTTATGAGCTATTATAGTACTGTTTATATAATTATAATAATTAAAACGTGTCACATTGTCATGAAGAGAAAGCGTATGTGTACCTCGATAATTTAGTTTTAGCCACATTCGAAACATCAGATACAAATGTTTAAAAGATATAAAATCAGCTGTTGGTAGAAATGCCATCGAGTGTAGCCTGCAAGGATAAACAGGAATACCAACATTAAAAAGCTTCAATCAGTTTGAGCATAAATACCGCTTTTTAAAACTGTTTACAGGCCTAAACCTTCTTTGAAATCATTTATAAATTTCAGTCTTCTTTTCTCCAACTTCAGATCATACGCGGTAAATGCACGGATTTCACATAATTTTATTTATCGAATTGTACACGCAGATATTTCATATCTGAAGAATCCCCGCGAAAAAAATGATTGCCAAAATTACGCCAGGCTTTTAATTAATATTACAGTGTGTCTATCTTACTACCCACACAGAAATATTCCGGACAGCCCACGTAGCATACGTACGAAAAAAGACGTCGTTTAATGGGATAGATGGTCAAACAACGGTTATTGGTTATTTATTTCACGTCTTTTTTAACACGTCGGTTTTTCGATTGTAATTTACGTTGAAAAACTGTCGGAAACTAGGAAATAAAGTTAGAAATCGGTTAGTGGTTTACTTTTCACGCCTCTCGTAACACGTTGGTTTTTCGATTGAATCCTTAGTTGTAGTAACGGTTAGTTTCCGTTTTAAGAGTAACGATTTTATAGAAAACGGTTATCAATAAACACGATAATAAACACGTCTTCTTGTGATCGCATGAAATATTTGCTTGGTTTGGAACTGTGACATTATATACAATTCATTGCACAAAAACAAGAAGAAACACATTCCTTTCAGCACTTTAGAGGCCTGCTATTATTACTGCCAGTTTGATTTGAATTTTACAGTTGAAGTAAATATGAATTAAAGGTAAGTACAGTATATTAAATGGTAATTGTAATTTAACTAGGCTTATTGCAACAAATACGTTTTATCTTCAGAAAACAACATGAGTAAAATAAAATTATATACAAAACTAGCCCTTAGGCGCTAGGCGGGGATTTACCCGCAATCTCAGAAAAACTGAAATAAAGCTGTAACTGTTCAATGTTGAAAACAATGTTCCAGGTATTTTTCTTCTGACCTTTTTCGAGCAGGTATGTGCTACCCTTGCTTAATTTTAACTAATCATCAGTCTGTGTCTGTGATAAGCTGCGGAATTGAACGATCCCATCAGTGCGGGTCTCTTGCCGCTAGCGCGCTTTTGTGCTGTAAGAACTTTGGGGTTTTCTCCACTAACGTACCAAAATTAAGTGTAAGTTTTTCGTCATTTCTTGTTATTGTTTAGGTTAGTACGACTTACACAACTTTGCTCTGTGTTGCCAACATTGTTCAGCTGGGATTTTTTTATTTTCCAAATGGTACATTCTCTACGTAGCTAGACCTATAACATTCATTTGCTTTTTCATTTTGTACTTTTTATTAGCAAATTTCCATAGGGAAAATGAGCTATTGCAGTGACCCTTATGGTGAGACCTAAGGTCAGGAGTGGTAAATGAGCACCGATCGTGGTCCTCAGAACACGTTTTGGGGTGTCAAGCACGTTTATTTGACCGGAAGTAAAAATTTTTCTTACGATAATGAAACTTTTTTAGAGTAGTATATAACAAAATAAATGTAGATATTATTCTGCACATTTTATTTTTTTACACGACCTTATAGCCCTTCATTCCCCAAAATCGATCAAAACGTAAAATATCATAAATGTACCCGGTTCAAATCCACGTGGAGGGGGGGGGGGTTTCTACCATGGGGAATCTTACGATCGGAGGCCCAACGGACAAGTTTTTACAATCAAAATTGAACCCAACCAAATTTTAAATATTGCAAAATAGCAACAGAAATTTTGGAAAATGAATTTTGCAGGATTTTGCCGCTGGCGCCTACTGACGTTAGTCTTAGGGGTGCGCCTAACTAAGGGCTAGATATTTATTTCTACAATTTTGGGCTTTAGGTTACTTTTTTTATAACGGCAACAAGCAACGAGTTATTTGACAAGGACCGAATTTTTGAAAGGCTAATATTAAAATTAGTATTGCTTTTATCTAAAAACTTTTACATTAAAAAAATAATTTTCCAATTTGGTTTTTGGCAAAGACGTACAGTATGCGAAAAGTTTAAAAAAACACACATAGTTTCCTGTCGAAGCGTCATTGCACATATTGTGTGTGGATTTGCACAACAATATACTCCATAGGCCATGAATGGGCGGCTAAAAATATAAGCACTCACACAATGTCAGCCTACTTACGTCATATTCCTTTCACAGGTTTAGCTGATGCTGCTTTACATCTGAAAACAACAGAAAGTTAAGTTATTAACTTTTAGTTTATTGTGAGTTATTGGAAATATTGTTAATTTTATTTTTCATAAAGAGTTCATCAAGTGATTTAAATACTAGTGTAATTTACAGAGTAACACATAATATTTAAGAACACAAATTCATCAATTGTCAACTCCTATAAAAACGAGTGTACGTGTAAAAAAAACATACATACTGCCACGGTCTGTCCCACCGATTTCCTCACCAATCTTGTTAGGGAGCCGTGCTACTACGCTCAACTCTCTTTCGTTTTACTTACTGTTGTTGGAAACGCCACTTATACCCCGGTCCTTCCCAACCACTTTACTTTTCTATCTAATGATCTGGTAATTACTTGAAATTTATTTGCCCTTATACTTTTTTGTGAGTCCAAACCGTGGCAAGAATAGGAAATGATTTGGCTTCCCTTTTCTTAAAATTTGAATATTGTTTATACAAATTTATTGGTTGTATGCTAGCTCAAATCAGACCCTTATCTCTAGGTCGTGCCTTTTGGAGTTGTAAGGAGTCGTGCCTTTCACCCATCATCTGTAATTCTTAAACAAAACCCACCGTAGGCTAGATTATACTTTTTATGTTTACAACTTCAATCATTATAATTTCTTGTGAAGTTGATTTTTTTTAAATATGAGCAATAGAACTAATGTATGTTATAATATTTGCTTTGAGGTTACAAACTGTAGGATATAAATACAACCTTTTATCATGAATATATTCGTTTATACAAATTTAAAGAAGAGACGCCTATTAGTTTAACTTCAGAAACATTCATACATCTTCGTATAACATATAAGCATATTCGATTATTAATTTCTTCACTATAATATTAATAACTTATAAATCATTTGATCTATCAATATGAAATAAAAAGGAATTAAAAGATGATATTTGTACCTTTCTTTAAATATATAATAACGTATATAAATATAAAATTTTAACACATAGGCCTACAGTTTTGTAATCCTTATAATTGTACACATTTACCGAGTTAAAAATTCCCGTCAGCTTAGTTAGATAGGCCTAGATAAAGTCTGTTGTTTCAAGTACTTGGAAAAAGTGGAATTATAAAAAATATAGGGAAAACTCCTACACCTGACGGGCCAGCAATACAAAGTAAGATTTTGAGAATATTTTGTGTTAAAATATTCATTAACAAATCACCAGCAATAGAATATTTAATTAAGGTTATTCTTTATTATTGCTTCAATGCATTTGAATCGATAATTAAAAAAAGAAAAAGAAGCAGAACAGCAATTGATTGGGGAAAAATTCACAGCACGTCAGACGTGCCGTCAGTATGATTATGTACTACAGGCGTTGATACATTTGCTGATACACAGTCAAAAAATAAAATCTTAAAATTTCAAGTTTAATACATGTTTTTACTAATGAATAAATAATTCCTGATATGAAGAAAATGTGTACTTCAAGCTTTGTTAAATTGTTGTCTGTTTTTATTTCTTTGTCATTTAAAAATTGTTTTACGTTTTCTACATAATGTCTGCTGGTAAATTAGGTAAAATGTATTTAGATATTTTAATTTAAAAAGTTAAATTAATTTATTCAAACAAGACAGAGTTATTTTTATTTCGAAATCTACTATTATTATTTTAATGTATTAAGGTTTTAAGTAAAGACCAAATAAAAACTAAATCAAACCATTAGTTGATACCATTGATCTTCAAATTTGTAAGACTAGTTATTATGAATACATCATTGTTTAAATATGGTTAAATATCATTAGTGAATTTCCGCAGGAAAGATGAGCTATTGCAGTGACCCTTATGGTGAGACTTAAGGTCGGGAGTAGTAAATGAGCACCGATCATGGTCCACAAAACTCGTTTTGGTGTGTCATTAAAAATTATATATACATATATATACATAAATGATCTCGTTTATGTATACATGTGTTCGTACTCCAGCGGAGGCATTTTAAGTCCGATTTAGTCCAAATTTGTTACACATGTTAGTTGTCTACGTTGCTCAGACGAGTTCGTTAGCCAACAAAATCCAACAACTAGAAACACGTTTTTTTTACCGGATGTAACTATTTTTTGAGATTTTCCTACGAGAATGAAACGTTTTTAGTGTTTTACCTACAAAAATAATGTAGGATATTATTCTGCACATTTTGTTTTTTATGCGACCTTGTAGCTCGCTTGATTCCCCCAAAATCGATCAAAACGTAAAATACCATAAAAGTACCCGATTAAAATCCACTTGGTGCATTTTACCGTGGAGGCATCTTCTGAGGCCGACGGCCGATGTGAGAGGAACGAAGGAGCGCGTGAGTCGAAGCTGGAGGGTAGTTGCAAACAAATTCTACTATATTTCGTTCACAAGACAGATATTCTGCGACCTTGTGAGGAGACCAATTTCCCAAATAAGTGGTTGAAACCCTAAAAAAAAATTTAATTATAAATTGATACATATAGTAATTTGATTGTTAACAAAATTAATAAACGGTATCAGGAAACTGACACATACTTTCTCCCTCATTATAGGAACTTAATTTTTTATTTTTAAGAGTAATTTTCCCATAAAAACCCTTAAAATAACGGAAAAACCAACTTTTCTCAAAAACGGCTCGAACGATTTTGATCAAAATTTTACAGTTTATAGTACTTTAGGTCCCTAATAAACTATAAAATTTTAATCAAAATCGTTAGAGCCGTTTTTGAGAAAAGTTGATTTTTCCGTTATTTTAAGGGTTTTTATGGGAAAATTACCCTTAAAAATAAAAAATTCACAAAAATGAAAAAAACGCCTGGAGATACCGTGGATTAATACCTCCATACCAAATTTCATCAACATCGGACGACTGGTTTAGGCTCTAGGTCTGATAACATCCACACAGACACACAGACACACAGACACACAGACACACAGACACACACACAGACATCACTCCGAAAACCACTTTTTTAGGTTCAGGGGGTCCCAAAACGGATATTTCCACCAAAAACTCAAACTCGAAAATTTTGACGAATACAATACTTTCTCCATATACTATGGTATAGGGGGAGAAAGTAAAAATCACAGTCACCTGAATGTTTGTGGGTGTAAAGATCGTCAGTTCATTAGTCAAAATGACTATGCAACGATCAGATGCACTGAGCGCGCAGCATGTTTATGATGCTGACTGACGGTCTCTCCCCCGGTATACACACAGCTGACGATTTGATTTATTATTTAAAATGTATGAAAATTCAGCTGTATAAATTTCATAAGGTATAAAATTACTTAATTTTTTAAAAAAATTGACATGTTCTTATACGTGACTGACGTATAATCCCCTCTTATCTATAAAGCTGATTATTATTTTTTGATTGTAAATTATCTAACTACTGGAGTAGCTGACGCTCAGATCTCTTATGCATTAAGGGAAAGCTATTATTGCTATGATTTTCAGCCGGTATGAAATGACTCGTTCAAATGTAGCGCTACCTCCCGTACTATATATAATATTAATGGTAAGTGATTTTTTAATTCCTAATCTTTAAAAATTATTACTGCACGAATCTGCATTCGCATTTTCAGTGTGTTACGAACTGAATTCTAAAACGCTGCTTATACTTCATTTTCAAGAATTTTCCCAGAATTCCGTAACTTAAAAACTGACGTACAAGCCCGTACATAGAAGGCAGTTGGGTCAACTAATTGTAGATATGCTAGTTTTTATCTTGTTTATAACCAACTATGAACATAGACTTTGCAATTTAGCTTTTTATAAACTTTAAGCATGAGATATTTGGCCTACCGTTCAACATAACATGTCATGTCATGACTTTATCGTTTTAGATAATAGCGGTGATGGTTTAGTGTGCAAGGAGGCGGAGTCATTGGATAGATCGAATCCAGCTATTTCATTGCAAATTCCGACTTTTCCATGCCCCCGTCTTCATTAGTCTATCTTAACATAAAACTTTAAGAAATGTTTTTAAGAATTACTCGTAAACTAACTGAGTCAACCTGAAAGCGGTCAGTTCTAAAAGAACTGTTAATTCTAATAAAATCTCGCAAATACAAACACATCAGCAAACACATCTATATATATAAAAGCGAAATACCACTCATTCACTCACTGACTCACTCATCACGATTTCTCAAAAACTACAGAACGGATTAAAATGAAATTTGGTATCTAGCTTCCTCTAGGGCCATAGGCGCTCGCTAAGAAAGGGTTTCAAAAAATTCGAAATTTTAGGGGGGATTTTAGGGGATCAAAGTTATTAAATCACGATTTCTTCAAAACTACCGAACGGATTGGAATGAAATTTGGTATGTAGCTTCCTCTAGGGCCATAGGTGCTCACTAAAGAAAGGGTATGAAAAATTTCGAAATTTTAGGAGGTGTTTGGGGGGATCAAAGTTACTAAAATCATAATTTCAGATATTTTATTATTATGACAATAGAGTGCTTTTATTATTTAAGATCTATATATATAAAAGCCAAATACCACTCACTGACTGAACACTTAAAAAGAATACAATTATGTTAAAAAGACTGAAAATACCAACCACCACGGGCAACGCCGTACGGGTCAGCTAGTACATAATATATTTGACCAAACATACAAAAAAAACATGGCGAGAATCAACTATACAATGGTAGATAAACATAATATTAATGAACGATAACACTTTTTCATTACATTTTCACATAAATCTGGATCTGCTACAGTTTCTCTATAAAATAATAATAATATTTTAATTTACTTTTAAAAATACAATAAGCCAACTGCTTACCTTCTTACAGACACATATTTTATAATTTACTTTTAATATAGGTAGGGTAACACAACCTTTACAATACCTTTAGGACTAACACAACCTCAATAATTCTGATTTTAAATTAGTTTCTAACGATAGATTGATCATATTTTTACAATTTTATATTCGGACAACTTGGCATAATTTGTGTATAAAGACAATAGCACACTTAAGAATAATCTGAGGTGGATCTCTTGGAGATCGATGTTTGGAAAAAAAAAATAACTAGCAGTAAACAAAAAACAAAATGATTGTTCTGAGACATTAACTAAAAACTAAATATTCAACAAAAAACCATGGTATTCATGGATAGTTATATATACAAACAGGTTAACCTCATTATTGATAATTAGCCGAATTATCGAAGAAAATAAGAGCTATTTGAAAACGGTTGGTCGGAGGAGGGTAAAACTTCGTTTCTATGCGTTTCAGACCATTTGGAGACGATATCCAAAATTCATTAATTTAAATATATATATACATGTTTTATTCCCGGATTGATAAAAAATTTAAGATTTTTGGTGAAAGCTCCTAGTAGGATTCTTCAGATACATTTTTTGTTTGTATTTCGATCCGATTCAAAATGGCAGAGTTAGACCGTTTGATCGTTTTTGCGTAGGGATTTGAGGAGTATATGAGTAGATGGGGTTTTCCCACCTTAATAAGTGGTAGTAAATATTTTTCAAAATTGCTGAACTTTTAGTGAAAGGGTCCTTGTAGGACTTCCCACATACTGATTTTTTTATTTTTCTATTCGACTCAAAATGGCGGCATATTTGATTCAAATCAAAATGGCAAAGTTATGGGGAGGAAAGTTCACTATTTCTCCCACTCATAAGCTCGAGTAAAATTTGTGAATTATATAATTCGAAAGACAATTTAATTTACTACAATCTTATGCAAATTTATTGTTGGTACAGTCCCCGGAACAAGGAACAAAATTAATAGGAAATTCCCGATAAATTTTTTTCACTATTAATGTAAGGTTTTTGAGCAATTTCTCCCACTCATAAGCCCGAGTATAATTTGTGAGCTATGTCATTCGAAAGGTAATTACATTTACTACAATCCTGCGCAAAGGTATTTCAGGTAAAGTCCCCGGAACTAGGAACAAAATTGATAGGAAACTCCCGATAAATGATTTTTTCACTATACATTTAAGGGTTTTGCGCAATTTCTCCCACACATAAGCCCGAGTACAGTTTGTGAGCTATATCACTCGAAAGGTAATTACATTTACTACAATCCAGTGCAAAGCTATTTCAGGTAAAGTCCCCACAACAAGTAACAAAATTGACAGGAAGCTCCCGATAAATGATTTTTTCATTATCCATTTAGGGTTTTTGCGCAATTCCTCCCACTCATAAGCCCAAGTACAATTTGTGAGCTATATCATTCTAAAGGCAATTAAATCTACTATAAACCTGTGCAAAGCTATTTTTGGTACAGTTCCCGGAACAATGAACAGAATTCATAGGAAACTCCCGATAAATGATTTTTTCATTATCCATTTAGGGTTTTTGCGCAATTCCTCCCACTCATAAGCCCAAGTACAATTTGTGAGCTATATCATTCTAAAGGCAATTAAATTTACTATAAACCTGTCCAAAGCTATTTTTGGTACAGTTCCCGGAACAATGAACAGAATTCATAGGAAGCTCCCGATAAATGATTTTTCACTATCAGTGTTAGGTAATTGCACATTTCTCCCACTCATAAGCCCCGTGCTATTTGTGAGTTATACCACCCGAAAGGCAATTAAATTTACTATAAATCTGTGCAAAGGTATTTTCGGTACGGTTCCCGGTACAAGGAACAAAATTCATAGGAAACTCTCAGTATTTAATACAAGTTATTCCCGTATAAGAAAATTCGGCTAGTAATGCAGCAGTTTTTCATTTTATAATCATTGGGCCGAGCAAGTTGGTAACAGTTTTATGTTGAATTTAAAAATATGCATATCCATTAAATTATACTCCTACTTAAAATTTGATTTCCAACTAACCAATTCAATATTGTGACTGACTTTTTAATTTTATTTTTGCCGATAAGTCGGTTGTCTTTTAAATTATACGACGTAATTCTAATACAGTATTACCAAATCACCACACTCTCTACTTGCTTTAGATACAAAAGTTGCGTTATTAATCTTCATAATAACAGTAATTACGCGGCACAATTTGTCACTTTGACTATCAGTTATGTGCTGTGCGTTAGTCTATTAGTTATCAGAGATACATTTCACATCGATCTATCGTTTATTTCTCTCTCGTTATAAACGTCACCGAGATAACAAGCGTCATTTTCATGGAAGTTTAATATTTAATTAGCTTGTTGTAAATTTTAAAAAAACTTCACATTTCAACATTCTGAACGTAACCTTTAAGTAAGGTTATTTATCTATGAACATTCACGGAGTTTTATGGAGATGAGCTGTTTTATTTAGCTGATACATTTTTATTTAAACTGAGGTATGTTATATAAAACTTAGATATGTTTTATGGGGCTGAAACATTTTTACTTATTCTGAGGTAACAATAAATACAATACTTAAATAAATATGTTTTATGGAGCTGAGCTATGTTTTATGGGGCTGACATTTTTACTTATTCTCAAGTAAAAATAAATGCAAGACATAGTATGCTTTATGGAGCTCAGTTATGTTTTATGGGGCTGAGACATTTTTACTTATTCTTAGGTAAAAATAAATACAAGACTAAGATAGATATGGTTTATGGAGCTGAGATATGTTTTATAAGGCTGAGCTTTGTTTTATGGGTCTGAGACATTTGTCTTATTCTGAGGTAAAAATAAAAACAAGACTTAAGTAAATATGTTTTATGGGGCTGAGACATTTTTACTTATTCTGAGGTAAAAATAAATGCAAGACTTAGTATGCTTTATGGAGCTGAGTTATGGTTTATGGGGTTGAGACATTTTTACTTATTCTGATTTGCGCTGCACGTGCGCCGCTTTTTCGCATTTCATTCGTCATATTTGTGCGGAGCGCACGCTAGGTCAGTTTTTTCAACGAACACTTTGTGTTCAGTATCGAAACCTTTATTTAATATTGACTTTGCCAGTTCAAA
>JAGFPH010001108.1:306478-320097 GCA_018207615.1 Philaenus spumarius | reverse complement strand
CGCTGATGTTGTGACTTGTTATACATGTATTTATTATTTTTTTTTTTCTTAAGTTGCTTTTGGACTGTCTCTGCCTAATTAAAGTGTTTATAGTCTTATTACTGCTTGTTTTCATTAACTGTTCACTTCAGCCGTAATTATTTAAATGATCTCTTACATAGTTCTCACACGTTATATATGTTCATACATTAATATATCTTTTAAGTCTGCTTTTATTTTACCTACTTTTATAGTCTGCTTTTATTTTTTATTTATTAAAAATGATTCTACTGTAATTATTTTGCGTCATTAAGGAATTTATATACATATAAGAATTATAAATGTTTATTATTATATATGTATTGCGTCATTTTATTTATTTAGACCAAACCTCTGTGCTTTTAGACACTATGGGAAACTGCTGATTTATTTTTCATCGTGTAGTTTCTCTGTTACATGGCTGTTAGTGTTACACTGCTTAAATTTTACTTTTATTTAGTTGAATGGTTTGCTCATTATAATCTACCTTCATTAAAACCACTTTATTGTCTTTTAATATATCAGTCCAGTTTAAGCCTCAATAGTACCACTTTGTCTTTATCACAATGGTTAAGTGCGCACCATTTTGAGTGCATTTGCTCGCAGTTCACAAAAACGTTCTAACTTTTGTAATTTAAGTTCTACCACGCCGATTTTCACTATTCAAACTTTAGTTTACTGATAAAGTTTCTTTTACTACATTTTGGTGACTTCACTTATCTCTTTTACGGTTAATCTCACTTTTCATGTGAGTATCGCTCAACAGAGATGTTACTTCATCGATGCTGGAATCAAGAGTGTGGACGGCGTCCTTTCTCCCACTATCTCACTTTGTATCAGCCTTGGTCGTTGAACAATCAGGTTCTACCGTTTATCTGCATCTGATTGATCTGTTTATCTGGTTGATTTATTTTAACCAATCACTTCTACTTATCTGCACTTTGTATCGAGGCTAGATTACATTCGTAATTTAGTAACTTGTACCCGTCTTGAGGCTAAATATTATGTCATTATAAGCCATCTATGCGTGATTTTACATTATTTCTGATTTAAAATTCTTTATATCTGCATTCTTTAAATTAATTATCATTGTTAAAACATGGTTTATTCTTCATAAAAATTGAACTGTCTGCATTCCCCCTATGAAATTATATGTTTATTAAACCTTTGAAATTAACTATTTTAACCTAATTTTGTCCAAACTTTACTTAGCAACACCTTTACGAAATGACTTTAAATTACCCTGAAACTCACATATATTACAATGTTATTAAATATAGTGGCCATTGTAAAGCTTAAGTTATCAGTGTGAAAAAATAAACATTTAATTTATTTACTATTATCTTGTATAATGTCTACTTTGTTCAACATATAAGGCATACCACACACTGGTGACTATTTTCTCATGCAACTATTTTGTCAACAGCATCAAGCTAGGTGTACATATACATACATATCCAAAGACAATTGTTATAGTTATAAAATGTTAAATATGGAATTTTAAATTGTGTTGACTTAAAATACAATTATCTGAAGTGAAATATTATTAACACTACAACATTAATAGTCCAATGTTGCTAATTTTTTAACAAATGCCAAAGAATACAAAATATATTACTTTTTTTTCATTTTACCAAACCATTATGACATTTCTACACCTATTCTTGTAAAGACATATTTTATAAAGGCCTTCACTTATTAAATATTACTTACATATTTTCTGATAAACATACACAATGCCTACTAACTCACAGCATGTATTATATTAACCACCATTTGATTTTCCAATTGTAAGAAAATTATTTTGCTTTTAATAATGCATCTTAAAGTCCTAATATACCAAATGTGTAAAAATAGTGTTCATTAAAGTAAAAACCATTATCTTCGTACTATTTCTAAATATTAATTTTAATAGCGATCACATTTTGAAAGTAAGTGCCTTTAAAAATAAAGTTAAATTACCCTTTGTAACAAATGAATTTCATTTTCCAGATTTAGATAAACCATAACAGTGTAAAGAATGTGATTATAGTTGCTCTGTTTCAAGTAGCCTTGAAGAACACATAAGAAGGCATAACGGAGATAAACCACACCAATGTAAAGAGTGTGATTATACTTGCTATAATTCAAGTAGTCTTAAAGTACACATGAGAAGGCATAATGGAGATAAGCCATACCAATGTAAAGAGTGTTATTATACTTCCTATAATTCAAGTAACCTTAAAGTACACATGAGAAGGCATAATGGAGATAAACCATACCAGTGTAAAGAGTGTGATTATACTTGCTGCGATTCAAGTAGCCTTAAACTACACATGAGAAGGCATAATGGAGATAAACCATACCAATGTAAAGAATGTGATTATACTTGCTTTGATTCAAGTAGACTTAAAGTTCACATAAGAAGCCATAATGGTGATAAACCATACCGATGTAAAGAGTGTTATTATACTTGCACTGTTTCAAGTAGCCTTAAACGACACATGAGAAAGCACATGGAAGTTAAACCATACCTATGTGAAGAGTGTGATTACACTTGCAGCCAGTCAAGTCAGCTTCAACCACACATGAGAAGGCATCATGGAAATAAACCTTAGCAGTGAAAAGAGTGTAATTAATTATGCTATTAATAATTAAATTATTATTAGTCATGTAACAAGTAACCATAAGTAAATTATTTTGTGTATTGTTTAAATAATTATTATGGAATTGAAGATTTAATTTATTTTAATTAAAATACAGGGTGTCCTTGTATATTATTTAAATGGCAGTTGTTTAAACTTTTTAGTGTTAAATATTTCTAAAATTGTAAAACTTCACCGTTTTGTAAATATACATCACACTGTTCTGATTTTCTGTACCCAGGTAAAAGTTTACATAGCAAATAAGTACACCAAACAGGCCCGGATTTAGCATTTTGGCGCCCCTAGGCCCAATAATTTTTTCCGCCCCCTAGTCTGGTTAAAGTTACTTCCCCAAAAACCTTTATTAAAAAATTATATTAGGCCTATAATGTTAATTACTTAAACACCACTCCACGATGCAATTTTATCATTGGAAGTTTTTTGAGTAATTTACTTGGTTCTGAGCTTAACAAAATGCCGTCTTAAAACACTTTTAGTAATTGTATGTATTAAATTAGTATTTAATACAGCTCACGTTTATGGGACTGAAACAAAACGAATCAACCCGCAGAGCATTCCCGCAACAAAGCATGGCCATTGCTATGTTAATAACTTAGGTTTCTTTCAATTCAGTCATTTGGGCAAATAAATAAATAAAAAAACAGTAGCGCCGAGTCAGCATAGTGGGTGGCAATACGATGCATACTGCTCGACGACATCCCTACAGCCAGTTCTCCCATGTTTGAGATCAATGTTGTAACGAAGTTGATGCGTAGTGTTGAAAAATAGTTTAACTTTACCAACAATCATTTGTTCCAATGAACTTCAAAATCAGAATGAATTTTTGTAATCAATTCAAAAAATATTTTTAAGTTATGGCTATTTATTTTTATTCCTTTTTTTTCTCTTGGCCGTGCGCCCCCTAGGAGCTTGCGCCCATAGGCCCGGGCCTATTGGGAAATCCGGCCCTGACACCAAATTTGAACTCAAATCCTATCTACTTTCAAAGATATTAAGTTTTTTGTAAAAAAAAACAAAATGGCGGATAAATGGAAAATTAAGCATTTTCGGACGTGTATTAATTTATTTGAACTTATCTTACTTTTACAAAATTTTTCTTCTAATTATATCGCATATAGTAAGTAAATTTCTTAAACCTTTATCTTTGTTTTAGCCCAGTTCATCCAGGTTTTAATTAATTGTAATAAAAGTATGCAAAACATCCCAAGCTGGAGACCAGGTAACTAGTCATATCTCTGCTTTACTTCCACATTCCCTCTAACACAGATATAGGCTATCTGATCTTTAGCCGAGATTTGAACCTAAGATCTTCTGATCAGGAAGATGCCACTGTAAACTCGGCTGGGACTTACCTCAAAAACCCTAATAAATTAACAACTCTTTAGCTACTTTAATATATCTACAAGTAAAAACATGTACTTCAGCACCATCTAGGAATGGATATAACAAATTTGCTTGGTTTTTACCTAAACTTGTATAGTTAGTACTAGGAAGACGTTTATTATTAAAAATAAAGGAAACATACATAATGCTGCCATATTGCCTATCTCAGCCCATACTGCAACAAGCCAATATTTTCCCCAAAAATTGCATTTTACAAAATTCTTGCAAAAACAACACATGTGCCTTATAACAGCTGTTTTTGTAAAAAAAAAAACATTTTTGTGGAATAATAACAATATTTTCATTAGATTACAGAGGACAGACATGTGCAGTGTTGCTTTTATAAGAAATAACTAATACTGAACATATACAGGTTGGGCAAGTAATTAAATTTCCCTTTATCTCAGTTTTGATTTTTTTTACAAATCCTGGTTTTGTAATTAAAGCCTCTTTCTTGTACATCTCAATAGTGTGATTTTTGAACACTAGTTTATTATATTTGGATTAAATAAACATCTATGCAAACTACATGTGTGTTGTGCATACTTTACCTAGACCCCAAAGTAACAGAATAATAAAATTTATAAATGTTATTGTTTCTATGGAATTACATTTTGTATCCATTTGAATAATTGCCATGTGTATATATTAAATTATTTAAAACCTAATACAGATGAGTTTGAACACAAATTTAATTCAGAAATAAAAGTGGTTGAACCGTCAAAGTTGTTAAAGACATAAGTTTAAATGGATCTTTTCGGTGTCAGCAAATTTTAAACATTTTCTAAAGAGAAACTATGAAAGGAATATTTGTTATATTTATTCAGGAGGCCAGTATGTGACAATATCTTCGGGAATTTGCTTCAACAAGTGTTTTCTTTTCCGTGATGCCGCCATCGCCACAAAAACTCACACAAATACGAATCAAGCGTAGAACGATGTGTGCCTCACTGAACTTTGTTACGGTGTTTTGCCAGCCGCCAATTGCTTTCGACTGTTTGTTTATGTGCACCCGTTTAGGGATCGACAAAATTATATTTATGAGGAACTGTGAAATGCTCATAACCATAACTTTGAACCGGTTAGTTTAGGTTAAGAAAATGTTTAAAGTTTGCTGTCACATTACCGAAAAGCTCCTTTAAATCGCAAAGTTCTTGGACGTCGTTCAAACAGGTAGGATTATTATATGATTATTAAAACATATTTTTGTATTTGACGTTTATTTCCATGACTAAGGAGCTTTTGGGAATAATTTATGTTTATATATTATAACTTTTCTAAATAATTCCGGCGTTATTATTGGCTGAATCAAAGTCGTGGTGTTGGTTAAACCGCCAAAAAGTAATATATTGAAAACAACTAAAGTTCTTACTGTCCTGTTTCTCTTTAGATATAGCAGATAAACTTTAAACACGTTAGAGATGCCAACCTGTGAGCAAAAAAATGCTCTAGAACATAATCATGTTTCATTTTATTTCTGTAAGCAATGAATGTAATTTTACAATATTTAATAGAAAAAATGTAAAAAAGACAAAACAACATGTTGGAAAAAACATCTCACGGCTAGTTAAATAATATATATTAGATTTATTATTTCAAGAAGTTTTTACAACATATGGTAAAATGACACGATTGGCATACTTTGCTGTTCCAATTAAGCAGGAAAATTTATGGAGTCACTTTAATTATTGTAAACTTATCATATAAGATTAATGAACTACCGTATATTGGGATACTTGTAACAAAATGATAATTTGTCACTTCACGGTAGATTCTAAACGATATATAAATACTAATGAAAATAATCTGTATAGTTTCAAGACTTTAATAACACCCGATGACATTCCAACTTCTTCGTTAAAAAAATTATGCAATGTATTGCCATGCTGACATTACAGATTGTATCCAATTTCCGTAAAGCTATACACATATCGTGTATAATATGTATATATATACAAATTGCAAAAAAGTGATCCAAAACATATTGCTTTAGTTGCAGTTATTAAACATGCTTACCAAATGGAATAGTGCAATTACATTACTACGTGTGATATTACACACGCATAACACCTATAGTTTACAATCTGTAAAGCTACATACACGACGCATATTTAGTAAAATGGAGTAATATTTGTGGAACAATGGGTCTATTTAATCAAACACAATAAACACCTAAAAGTAATATTATTTATAATTTATACTTGCCTTAGCAATCCTTTTATATTCTTATCGTTTACAGCTGTTTCACCTTTTCATTTTCAGGCATCATCAGAACGAGTAGTAGAGAAAAAAACACACTTCTCACAGTAACACTTATTAACATATTAAAATGATATTTAACACATAAACATTTAAAACACTTATTATATCGAGTCTCAGTATGCGACTGTCATCGATTCCACTATATCACAAACTGTAAAAGAATATGTTGAGACTGGCAGTCAGTAGCAGCGTGGGGGAGACATCTTATCTATTAAATCAAATATTTGTCTACTACTCGTTCTGATGATGCCTGAAAATGAAAAGGTGAAACAGCTGTAAACGATAAGACTATAAAAGGATTGCTAAGGCAAGTATAAATTATAAATAATAATATTATATATAATAGCAATCGGATATGGCTACAAATACAACAATGGACCTAAAAGTAGTTACACCGAGTAGTAAATACTTAAAGTTTAAGGTTTTACTTAATCCCTGTTAAATAAATTCTGAAAAAACGTTTGAAGAATCAAGAATGTACTTATAAGTTAACACTTGATAGAGTAAACATACAGGACTCATGACTTCCCACAGAAACATATTTCGCAACTGTGTTGTCACAGTGTATTAGTGGTGGCTTGCATGAGTTGGAGCAGTGTCATTCTTTTGTAATCAACATAAATGTTCTCAAGTGAAGAAGACATATGTATGTAAATAGAATGTCAGGGGCTTGTACTTTCTAAGTTATTGATAAATAATTCTGTATTAAGCAATTCAATGATAACCACACTTAGTAAACTAAGGCAGGCTGAGTTCAGATGGATCCCATCGGTCCTGTTGTCATGTCCTCGCGCATAGTTCTGAAATAAAACAAGACAATAATTAAACTAGATATGGTAATACCCACCACCACAATTATTTAAAAAGTAACACCTTTTTTAACCCCACCAATTATATTACAAATTAAATAACAATTGAATTTGATATTATGTGAAGCAAAACGTTTCCAAGCCCATCCTTGAATAATGAAATTGATTGCTATCAAATATTTGACAAAAGTGAGTTTACTTCTAACAGGTTAGTTCTATAATATCTCAATACTCTCTCACCTGTCTATATACTTGGATCAATCCCTACCCATATGTTGATTCGTGTTGTTTATTTTAATAATCTTGTTAGCTGTGACATATAGACATAACATTCTGTAGATAATAATTGTATAACAAAGTATACTTATGCTTGGGTTTATAAATGAATAACATTGCCGCAAGCTGTGCATCATTTAATGTTTTTACTTTTGAAGTTTTCCAAATACAATTGTGATTTAATTCCATATTTATTATTGTCATCTAAAATGTCTTACTTGGTTTTGAACATCTTTACTTGTACCATATTGTAATTATTATTGACGAATAATTTTCATATCAATTTATTTTAATAAATTGTTCAAACCTTACCTCTAATATCTACTTTTATTCTCCCTTCTTTTTACACCTCCTCTTTTTTTATTTCCCTACAATCATCACACTGTCCTCCTGGAATTCTCTAACTTCCCATTTTTGTGCATGCTCTTACTATCTTATTCTGGCTTTTCTAATCTATCGTGTGAAATAATTGTTTACTCTGATTACCTCTCTAAGGAATTGGTTTTCCTATTTGTTATTTATTCCACTCATCTAGCATGTCTCGATCTACTACCTCTTATATTAGTTATATTTCATACTACCTTTTGTTATTTCTGTATTTGGATATAATAGTACTAAATTATAGGCATATTTTTATTGGTACTTTCTCACATTAATTGAGTACCTATATAGGCTTCGTTAGCTTATTTTAATTGACATTATTCTATTATGACACTTTACTCAATGTTATAGTTCCTTCAATCATAACTCTTCTCCATTCATTAATCAAAACATAAAAATAATTTTTTTCAAATGTATTGTAATTTTTACATCCTATGAAGAACAACACACTTCCCCATTCAAATTTTGCCTTATAACAAAGACTACTAAAGAATACCATTGCGTGGCGGCCAATAGGATGGGCGTGCAGCGTTGCCATATCTACTAGCCTCGAATACTCCTGGATTTACAGTTTAAAGAATTATAAATGCATTGAGTCAGTCGCATTCAGTTAGAAGCGTGGGAAGAACGTGACAACGTCACACTAAAGCGATTGGATCGTTCACGGTCTCGTTGTACACAAGCCCGTCCCTCAACGGTATTCTTTCGTGGTTTTTGATATACAAGGCTTGTCCAGAAAGTAAGTACCGTTTCGTTCTACCGCCAGCACAGCTCTAGTGACGATGATCCGCGCAATGTGCTCTAGTCTCCTTGGTTCATTGTTGAACAGCTGACGCAATTACGGCAAAATGTTATTGTGTTTACATTAGTTAGTGTGCACTCAAAATGTTTAAAACAATTTCTGATCCCGTAGTGTGCACTCAAAATGTTTAAAACAATTTCTGATCCCGCCGACTGTGAAGTGCATTCTGTAATACGATTTCGAACGCAAGGAACATGAAACCTGCTGAAATTCATCGCCAACTTACAGAAGTCTATGGACAAAAAGTTATCAGTGATGGTATGGTAAGAAAATGGGTTCGGTAATTCAGTGATGCGCGAACTAATGTTCATGACGAGGCTCGCAGCGGGCGGCCATCGGTTGTGAGCGATGAATTGGTTGAAAAAGTGAATGAGAAAATTCGTGGAAACAGACGTTTCACCATAAGAATGCTTTCTGATGAATTCCCACAAATTTCAAAATCTCTTTTACATGAGATTGTGGTTAATCGCTTGAATTATCGCCAAGTTGTGTTCCCGTTGGGTGCCGAAAATGCTTACGGATGAACACAAAAAGAAGCGACTTGGCAGTGCATTGACTTTTCTCACCCGTTACAGTGTTGAAGGAGACGAATTCTTAAACAAGATTGTTACAGGTGATGAAACTTGGGTTTGTCATGTCACTCCAGAGTCCAAACAACAGTCAATGGAGTGGAGACACTCACGATCCCCCAAGAAAAAAAAGTTCAAAACAACTTTGTCGACAAGAAAAATCATGTGCACTGTGTTCTGGGACAGAAAGGGCATTATGCTTGTTGATTTTGTACCCAGAGGGGAAACAATCAATGCGGAACGATATTGTGAAACACTGAGAAAACTTCGGCGTGCGATTCAGAACAAAAGACGTGGAATGCTTAGTGAAGGCATTGTGTTGATCCATGACAACGCACGTCCCCATTCTGCTGGTGCCACTCAAAACCTTATTCATGAATTTGGTTGGGAGCAATTTGACCATCCGCCGTACAGCCCTGATCTGGCACCTTCTGATTTCCACTTGTTTTTGCACTTGAAGCGGGATTTCGGAGGGCGCCGCTTTGACAGCGATGACGATGCTGAAGATGGTGTTCGGCAATGGCTCTCGTCAATAGCGGCATCTTTCTATGAAAAGGGTATAGAAAAGTTGGTTCCTCGCTACGACAAATGTCTAAACTATTTTGGAAACTATGTAGAAAAATAGTTTAAGATAACCTCTTTCTTGCAGAAATAAATTTTGTTGAAAAAAAAAATTGTCTGTATATTTTTTTCCAAAACGGTACTTACTTTCTGGAAAAGCCTCGTAGTACTTTTATTTTAAATTATCCATAGTTACCTAAATTGATAGCAAATTAATTTAATTGTTGAAATTTATTTGTTATTAAAATATTTAATTAAATATAGCTAGTAGTGAAATTGTATTTTCGTAAGACATTGGCAATAGATAATGACTTTTATTCAAAGTTTCATTACTTACTACCACTTACCATTGACATTTTATAATGTATGAATAAATTTTGATAAATCTTTAGTGTATTAGTACTTTTTAGAGTTATTTTTGTACCAGAACCGTTAAGAGTTTGACCATGTAAGTCTGTGCGTAACTTAAAGCATCACAGTACCTTATTTTTACTGTGTAGGTCCACCTTCATTGGCAATACAAATTTCAGCATGACAATTTAATGGCACAAACACCTTCTCCAAAATTTTTTGGTTTTTTTTTTTTTTTTTTTGGGGGAGGTAACCACAAGTGTGCAACAGCTATTGTAATATTCACTATAAATTAATTATATAATACATTAAATAAATATGTGAATGGATCAGACAAGAAGAAGATTTAGATCTGTTAACCCTTTGCACTCTGGTATTAATTAAGTCCTCTGGGCTCGGATGGCCAGTAGTGCTGGCCACACCCATTTCTTTGTCAAGTATGAATAGTTGGTGCAAGTTACGTTCCTCTCAGATCGTGATGGCCAGCGGTACTGGACTAGTTATAATCCCTCGAACGCCCGGATAGCCAGTAGGAGTGGACACATAAATGATATTTATTTTGTCGGGATTGTGCTGAAATCTAGCGTCCAAATCTTAAACTAATTAATTCCTGCTTTTTCTCTGGTCTTTGTTGTATCAAAACGTAGCAATATTCTTTATATTATAACCTTACCACTCTTACCAGCAGTTTAGTTTTATGTTGTGGTGGTCTAGGCTAGTGTTTTTAAAGTTTGAAGTAATCTAATAGAACAAAAGTTAATGAGTTTATTATTGCTTTTAAGTATTTTTTTGTTAACAAGTACCGGTACTTGATTATGTTTTATTTTAAATTACCAAAAAATGTTGTTAGATAAGTTGTACCTATACAATGATTTATTTTATTCATTAAAATATATTATAACTATATTTACAGCTAAAAACCAAAAACTCACAAATAACAATATATCTACTTTTTTGTATGGCAAAATAAAAGAGTTACTAAAAGCCCATGTTTTTGTTAAACAAAAAATAAATACCCACTAACAACATTTCAGATTGTAGTGATAAATAATTCAGAGCTGTTGACCTACACGGTCAAGATGTCGGCAGAGCTGACAACAGTAACTTAAGCGGACAGTCAGTCTGGCCAACCGAGCTGTAAGGATGTCTAATTCCGTAAATATTCAGAGCTGACTGAGAGTAGCGTATGGCCAGCAATAATGGTCATCCGAGTTCAAAGGGTGAAGGGTGTAATCAAATGTCAACTCTTTCAAGATGTTGAAAAAACTTACCTTTTCGGCACTTCACACAGCCTTGGTCTCTCCAACAACAGCACTCCATCTGTTTTTTGATCTCCTAAACGTTATCTCCATTCACTCAATTAGCTCAGCCAATGGAGCAAATAAAAGGCTAATTAGCGAATTTCCATAGGAAAAATGAGCTATTGCAGTGGCCCTTATGGTGAGACCCAAGGTCCGGGAGTAGCAAATGAGCACCGATCATGGTCCCCAGAACACGTTTTGGGGAGTCATTAAAATTCATATATATATGTGTTCGCACTCTAGCGGCCGCATTTTAAGGCCGATTTGGTCCAAATTTGGTACACGTGTTGGTTGTTTATGTCGCTCGGACGAGTTTGTTAGCCAAAAAATCCAATAACCGGAAGTACGTTTTCTGACCGGAAGTAACTATTTTTTTAGATTTTTAGTACGAGAATGCAATTTGTTTCAGAGGTTTTTCTAAAAATATAAATGTAGGATGTTATTTTGCACATTTTGTTTTTTTACGCGACCTTATAGCTCGCTTTGTTCCCCCAAAATCGACCAAAACGTAAAATACCATAAAAGTACCCGGTTCGAAGACTAGTGGTGCAAACTCGCGAGGCCGCTAGGAGGAGACAAATTCTACTAATATATTGCGTACACACAGACAGCTGTTCAACGCCTTCATGAGTAGACCTATTTCCCAAATTGTTGGTTGAAACCCTAAAACATAGGCATATCAACTTAATTTTGGAAATTCGCTCTCAACTCACGTCAGCGGTCCAGCTGCATGGTCGAATTATTGTTATTGAATTCTACGATCTATCCTTAATATTTTAAATTAAAAAGATATGAATTTTGGAAAAATGGTAATTTTGAAGCGTTTTTCCTACTTTTCTCGGTGAAAAATGGTCCGATTGAGGTCTATAAAAACCATTTTGTATGGTTTTTAATTCTCTACAAATGTCCCATTGGAGGTACCATGATCTATTCATAGCTTTTTATAATGTCAACGAAAACACAAAAAAATCCTAATTTATTGTTATTTTTATTATAAAAATGCGCAAAGCTCCTTTCCTGATAGTTTTTATATTTTACATACCTAGAGTCTGATTGTGCAAAACTCCCCGACCACATTACCCTCTCACCTCTCCACTCACCCCACTCCTCCAACTTGACGTTTACAAATGCTCATGTATGTCTCAACATGACTAGACGTTTTTTGCTGTGGAAAATCTGAAAACATAACCCCTGAAGAGCCAGTAATTAATAGTATTACTTGTAGTGTTTCTAACAATAATGACGAAGAAAAAAAAAAAAAAGTTAATACAAATATTTAACTGCACAACTGTTCAGCTGAGAGATCATTTTCAGTATTAAGAAGAGTAAAAACTATTTGAGGTCAAGCCAAGGCTAAGAGTATAAATAGTATGTATATGGTTACTCTAAAATAATCCTCTACGAGTTAGTCTCGGGATTTGCCTGATGTGTCTGTCGTGAAATCAGTCTTGGAATTGTTAGTTTACAATTAAATATTTCCTGACTTAATGTAAATCATTAAATTAGCTAAAGCTGAAGTAAATATTTCTTGAAACACGTTGTTTCTCAAAGCGTTCAGAGATTGCAATAATTTTTTTTGCATGTTAATGGCAACATCATATTTAGATTTTTTCCTGAAGTAAAACAGACAGAGGCCAAGTAAGGCTAAAGAGTTTTTCACAAACAAATAGGCTCACAATGAAATCGCTTTTTCCAACTGTAGCCGAAAATTTTGATGCTGAAGAAGAGATTTTCTGTGCTGTCTCTCCTATTTCTTCTAAGCTTATTACAATTGGCTGAAATAACACAACAATGTCAATACACTGTTGTTCTTTTCAACAAAGCGTGTCTCAGATAAACGTGTTAGCATAAGTATTGTTTCTGAAGTATTATAGTAATTGTTTTCCTCAACAAGCAGAGGCCTAGAAGCAAAATGAAAAAATATAACAGACTAACACTCCACTTGAGAGCCACAAACCGATTGAGTCACATCACTAGTCCAGGTCACTGACTTACTTCGTTTCTCACTCCCACTTCACTCCGCTGCCAACCTCTCGTTGCAACAAAATGTAAAGCCCTCAATTTTTGACAGTTGATAGCATTCATTTCGAGCTTGCACTGTTTGTACGGCTACTGCTTATGTGACTAAACTAATATTGTATATACATGATTGTTAAGCATGTACTGTACTCCTGAACTGTAATAGTATTAAGCTAGGTTACATACCTTAGGTACTGTAATGATACAAAATTCGAATATACAAAGTAAACAGTAGTCACATC
>JAGFPH010001108.1:263743-301838 GCA_018207615.1 Philaenus spumarius | reverse complement strand
AAGAAAAGACAAGTATACCGTTCGTTTCTTTAATTTATCCTCTACACTTTGTTATAATATTTCATTTCTGGGCAAAGCATATATTAGTAAATTACGTTTCAAACTAAGCCTAGATTTGTTAGCAGTCGTGTATTTGGAACATGAAACTGGTTTTTTCAAAATAAGAAATTTGAAATTGATAAATGTTTTTACACAGTTCTATAAAATTACTAAACTTTTTTACGCTTACGAAAAAATTACAAAAAATGTTTACTACTTGTTATGTAGGCCTAAAGTTTAACTTTTTCATTTTGTTACTGAACATTTTTTGTTTCTTGGGCTAATAACTTTTACAATTTCAAAAGAAACTAATTTTTAGTGGCATATTTAAATTCTTTGAAGTTTCTTCTACAAAAAAACTATTGAACACTTTTGGATTGGGGTTCATTTACTATTTTTGGCGAATTTTTAAAAATATGCTTGCAAAACGCTAAAAACGGGCTTTTCAATTTTAGCTTTAACGATGCCAGTTCTAGGGTTAAGAAATTATCAAATTCAAAAACTCTGAACTAATTCTATAACACCGCTTTATTTATTAACTTGGTAAAGCAGAAGTCTAAAATTAAACTAGCACAGTAAATAACAGAAGAAAGTGCAAGATGAGCATGTTAATAAATGGGAAATAAATGTACGTATACTCAATTTATTTTAATTGTAAAAACAGTTTATTGAATGGGCTGCACAAGGAAAAATATATAAACAATATTTAAATGAACTGTTCAACACAAACTACAAAGGACATGTATACAACTTTTGCATATATCACAACATACACTCTCCACGTATTCGCAAAATATCTACAAATGCACTGCTTCCACTGAATGGCATTTACAATTCTAATACAGCAACAAAAAATTTAAAAATAAATAAATTTACATTAAATATATATTGCAACCTGAAATCTTATGGCAAGAATAACTGTTTCAGTTCCATTCTACAAAACAAAGAAAATTTCAGCAGATTTATCTATAAGTAAATCTCATAGTTCACAAACTGTTCACAACAGAACAGAACTCAGAATTTTCTTAGTGAGTTCTATTCACATGATTATAATTAACACCAATGACTCAAACTGTATAATATGTTCACAAGTTCCTTAAAGTAATATATTATAGCAGTGTTATAATAATATCAATAATTTATAATTACAATCATATTTATCATAGAAATATCAGTCATTTTATATAATCGCATCTAGTTCTTTAATAGATTGGTTTCCGGAATGACTTTTTCCAGTTTTTACCCCTTTAAATTTTTTAGATCTCTCAAAAGTTTATAACAAATTTCATTGAATTCACTAATGTTACAAAATAGTTAGCTTTATACAAACTAATTATAATACAACAGACAAAATTATGAAAACATTTCAAAAACATTAGACATTCATTATTCGTCTTATGATTTTAATGAAATAAAATAAACATTCAATATATGTTCAGAAAATTATACACAAAATTAGGTCAGTCTGTAAAAATTTTAAATAAATCTTAATAAACTTTTATTAAAATGTTTGAAACTAAATAAAAAATTTACTTTGTAGTTTGGGTGTGCATATTTGAAATTAAAGAAATAAATTAGAAATTAATTTTCAGAGTTAAGACGAAAACTTTTATAAATTTACCTTTCTTGTAAGTTTAATGTATAAAATATAAGCACTTTTGTTCAATAGATTCCTCAATTAAAACTTAGACTATCCACAATTTTATTTTTTTCCATTACATCAAAAAAGTTACAAGTTCATGACTTTGACATAAAAATAATTTAAAATCTTCAGACAGTATTTTAAAATAAAATTGACTAAATGTTTGAACTAATGCAATACTAAAAGCACACTAGTTAAAATAACTTATGAGAACTTCAACATATTTTTTAAATATATATTTCTGGACATAGTTTGAACTGATATTTAATCATTACATTAGAGTTTTGTTAATTATTTTATTTTGAATATCAGAATATATTTTACGCAAAAACATTAAGTTACGGTATTATTTTCATCCAAAACCTTTAATTATATACAATTTTCAAAACAGAAATCACAGAAACTCAACAAAACAAATATTTACGATTGCACTAAATTAAAAGATCATCGATATCAATGATTTTAAACTTCTTCAAATAGGAACATTTAAATTATTTTTTCGTACAAAAAAAAACAAATAATCAATGAAATTTGATGATCTATCCTAGAAAGTTTAATGACTGTCTGTTAGGGAACAACGTGATGAGTTCTGGAGGTAGTTTTATGGAATCGTCGTCACGCCCAATAAGTTTGTACTCGATACGAAATAGGAAGCAACGTCTTATTCCCCAACATCGCTTAAGCTAATTCACTATTTATTTAACTAACTACTAGACTAAATTTAATTTATACAATTTTCTTTCTATTTTCAATATGTACATAAAAAGAATCTTTGGTCAAAATAATTAAAATATAATACACATACAAAAGCAGACAATAAACATTAAAAACAACAATAAGAACTGAATAAAGTTTATCATACACAAATATAGAATAACAAATATTAATTCCAGAATTATTTTGATTTGTAACTAAAATAAATTCAAAACCTAGCTCGTGAGATCTAATAAAGTGCATGAAAATATCTTCTTCCTTCATAGAGTGTTGTATTACTTATCTTCTTATTTAAACTTAGTTTGTGATTTATATTATTTAAATAATTGTTACCAACTTTATCTTTCATAAAAATAATATTTCTCTTATTCTGGGGAATGAAATTATAACTTAATAGAGATAAGTTGATTTCATTACTATTAGTCAAACAAATACGACATAACAAACAACAAAAACTTAATACTAAACACAAGAAATAAAACTATAAATTGTTAATGTTTTATTATCAAAATGAAATGAATAGTGACTGATGTAAGTATAAAAAATACAAAATTTGATACCTGTGACAAAATTATTATTCTGTTTCTATGTTTTTATTATTACCGACAAAATTAAGTAAACAAATAGACATTCATATACAATGCATTATGAAAAAATTTTTAATGATATCTGCTTAAAAAATTACATAATTTTATTAATTCACAAGATGCTTAAGATTGTAGGATAGTCGGATATTAGTACAGCATTAATGTAAATCAATCAATAACAAGTTAACAACATAACTTTTTTATTGTGACTTCACAACTTAAAAGAAACTTTTCCAGCCAGTCTTTAAAATAATATTTCTGTTCATCCAATTTTGGGTAAACTAAAGTAAAATTTACAGCAAAAATCAATAAATTTGTACAGGACAAATGTAACCTAAAAAGTGTTATTTACATCTATTTGCTGATCCAGATGAACTCATAAAATACTAACAATTTATGTTAAACTAAAAACAAATTGCACTAGGTCTATTTTAAAATCACAGTATTTTACTTTATTTTAAAGTAAAATTTTCTATATTTTTACAATAATGAAATCAACTTATTTCTAACACTGATTCATTAAAAGCAACATAACTAAAGCAACAAAAAGATACATAAACAAAACATTAAATTACAAAACAAATGTACAACTTAAACCAAAACTAAAGATGGAATACTGTACTCAGTACATAATACAATTTTAATACATTTGTACACAATGTTTTATGCCCTAATCTACATGTAATTAAAATAAAAATATACGAAAATATTAGCACTGGAAAAATGTCCCAATTTAAATGACATGACATTTGTTTGATTTCTAAGGTAGGTAGTTTTCAAGAGAAAACAACAATTTGGTTACATTTCTAATTTTTTAAACTAAATAATATATTGAAAAAAATCTATGATGAGTTTTACTCACTTTTAATTTTAGTTATTAATATTTGTGTTTGAGTACTCTTACATTAAGTGTCCACTCTCAAATTTGAAAAATGATTCTGTTTTTCAAAATGTCATATACAACTATAGTCATCCCCAATATTACATAATTTACTTAAGTCGATTTATCACATATTCTGCCAAAGAAAAGATGTTAGACACATTAACTTTGGCGTATAACGTTCTAAAATATATTTCATTTTTGTACAAGGACACCATGTGGACGCTTAATGCAAAAACTATTCACAATTTTAAAGAAAGTGAGAGGAAACAAATAAAGAATACAAAAATAAAGTTGCCTCCACGTACCTTGTGATAATGATTTTAGTAATTTATGTAGTAAATTTATTCCATATAACTTTTAACAATTTAAATAACTTTGATCACATTATACCAAAATACTTTGTCTTCATTATAATCTTTACTAATATGCAAGAGTTCAAATTCTCTTTGGATAATATGGAGAGATTAAGAATTAAACCATTACAGTAGTTTAGAGAATCTTAATAAAAACATGTTTATAAAATAAATTGAATTATTTAAGAAATGTATTTCAATGCGCTATAGCATTAATAATATTCAAAGGAAGTTAAAATTTTGTTTTACACTTGTGTCACAGAAAAACAAACACACTTTCAGGAGCACATTAAAATAATACAATCTTATCTCTAAATAGAATCGTAAAGCTTTCAGTTTAGTGGGCATTTTATGCTACAGTTTAAAAGTAGTAAAATTTAGAACTATATTAAGTCTATGACTTATATAATTTATAAAATACATTAAAATAAGAAAAATTTTACTCCAAACTGTGTATAACAAAATAAACTCATTAAAAATAACTCAAAATTTAATAACTTATTAAGTACTGTAGTCTTATGTTTATAAATATGCTTTGGAACAAGAAAATAATTACTGTAATTCCATGGCATAATTTATCTTAAGCATGATAGAATTAAATTCATGAAAAGTTTTAAGAGTGAGATCAGACTCTATAATGTTTGGTAGGTAGGTTTTACAATGCAATGAATACCGAAACCTGAATACTTTAATATTGTAAGAAATATTAAATGATTAATAAACAAATTATTATAATTTGTACGAAAATTTATGTTTTTTAAATAAGGTACAAAATGAATTAACATATTTAAATACTTTGTAAACATACAAAAACAAAATAAATTTGTTTGTAATCTTAAAATTACAATAATATAATATATATAATCATACTATGCATAAATAATATTTTCCATTTTGTTATATTTAATCTTTATAAAATTAAGCGGTTTGAGAATTTTAAACTGGAATTAAAAAAAGAATTTGAACTCTAATTTTCAAGTCTTTAAATGAAGAGAGCTAATACTGGTTCCATCACCTAAAGGGTGGAGCCGTATTCTGCATTAGTCAGCCAAACCTTTCTTTGACCAGGAACATAAGTTTTTTCTTCCCTTTATAAGCAAGTTTCATATTCTCTACAAGTTGTGTAAACTGCGCATGACCATCATGCGCAAGAACAAATGTGTCTCTTGCTTTTCCAAGGAAGTCTATAAAGTCACCATAATGTCGGGGTGAAATGTGAGTGAGACGAGAATGCGTTGTATTGATGTAAGCAGCAACTGCAGCTTCTAACAGTTGACGGAGGGGTGGGCGATCGTACGACAAAGGCTTAACACTGTTCCTTCCTCCGGAACCACTACTACTGCGGTGGTGATGGTGATGATGATGATGTTTGTTTTCTGAAGTAGGATGAGGACAGGATACACCAGGAGCAGTCATGGAACAACGACGAAGGATGTCGGAGAGGACAGTTGCGCACTGAACATTCTTTACCAGCAATGGAATCATGTTGCTAAGTTCTGTCTTTCCCAAGGAATGGCTCAAAGCACACGCCCAATGTATGTCATTAATAGCAGGATGTGTATCCTGCACAGAAACAACAATTAATTATTATTTTCTATGGCAAAGCGTAAGTTCATGAAACATAACTTAAAAAATGTTTTAATCTCAATACAGAGTAGTATTTGTTTGATATAATTAATTATGAATACAATAAAGTCACTTTTTGTAAATAAATTAAAATAAATTTTTTTACAGTTTACATCGCTTGTAGAATCTTAAGCCCTTATTACTAAGCTATACCTTAGCAAACAAATTTACTTGTTCCTGTGAGACTTGTGATAAAACTTATGTAAATTACAGAAAATGCTCAATTTAAAAGACCTTAATTTGTCAGACTTTCAATATAACATATTTTGTGCCAATTTCATGAAATATCGGTAATTAAAATATTATTTCAAATACAATGGCAATTGCCCGCAAAATAAATAGCCGCTCAAATAAAATTAGAGCTAATTTGATGAAATACCAAGGTTAAAATGTAATTTAAAATATCACAGTGAATGTCCGCGAAAGAAATCGACAACCGAATACAATTTATGTCAATTTAATGAAAAATGAATATTACTTAAAATACAATAGCGAATGCCTACGGAATAAATTAATGCATATACACAATTAGAGCTAATTTGATAAAATACTGTGTTAAAACATAACTTAAAATATCACAGTGAAAGTCTGTTAAAAAATTCGAATTACAAATATTATTTGCTCTAATTTTATAAAACACTGATGTAAAAACACAATTTAATAATACACAACAACGAATGTTCAAAAACAATTTGCTCTACTTTCTATTAAATACTGGCATTAAAATGTAATTTAAAATACAACGGGGAAGGTCTGCAAAACAACATAATTTAGATAGCTGTTGTAAAATACTAAAAAAGTGGAAATTAAATGTTGCTAATTGCGAGAATGAATAACATGTAAAGCAAAGGCATTTCATCGGGAATCCCACAAAAAACGTGAATATTGGGGAAAGTAAATTCCGGTAATATCCAAAATGTATTACCCAACTTAAAAAAAATAAAATGTTTGGTAATTTTTAGTTACTTTGGTTACAGATCTATAAAATTCATAACTTTTTTGTTACTGTCGTTACTTGTTACAGAAGACACCCTAATTTTGTTGTTGTTCCCAAAAGTCGGTGAACCAAACAAAAATAACACCAGTAAGAAACTTACCATCCTTATTTACTATACAATGTGAGAAATGACCAATGAAAGTAATCCATAAGTATTTGTTTCCGCCCTTTGGATCTTTTTAGTTATGTGTCAGCAAACTTTAAACATTTTCTATAGATAATCAACAAACTTTTGAAGCGCTGTACGGTAACAAAAAACTTTCTAATGGAATGAAACGTCAATCATGACTACACAAAACAAACAAAAATAGTTGATAATGGTTGGACTTCTCTGTGATAATATAACGAAATGGGCCGAGCGGCAATTACCAGCGCCCAGTTCGTCATAGTCTGTGGTGCGGTGCTTTCCTGTCAGTGCTGTCCAGTGATCGTTTTATATGAATATATGAACGGAAAAGACTTATTCAAGTAAATTCTTGAAGATATTGTTGCCTACTGGCCTCCAGAATAAAAGTAACAACTATTCCTTTCATACTGTCTCTTTAGAAAATGTTTAAAGTTTGCTGATACATAACCAAAAAAATCCCTCCCTTTTCGTAACGGGAACTGGAAATGGGTTTGAAGTTACTTGTAATCGTGAATGATTTTGGCCGTCTGACTTTGCAGCTTGACAAACGAGTGAATGCTAAATTGGATTCATTAGATTTTCATAACAAGAGATATCACCTTCCCCCAATTAGTTTGTTAAATCGAGCAATCACTGTATTTATTTAATTCTTAAAACCAATAATGATAAACTCTGCAGAATATAGCCATCAGCATTAAGAATTTTGCTTTGGTTAGCAATAAAAATTAAGTTGAACATTGGATCAGTACATTAAGAAGTAGTTATCTTAAAAACATTCAATTTCTTGTTTGTTTGTTCACAGCTGCAGCAGTGGTACTGGAGGATTAGATAGTACATAGGACTGAAAGGACATTGTTTAGCTTGCAACCAATCCCCTCCCCCATTTGTAATGTCCCATGCTCTGGTATTGTTTGCACGGACAGCAAGGTATATCACATAAGACAGTATCTTCTCCGTTTTCAATTGAGAGATAGAGAAAACATTGAATTACTACACTGTGCATCACCCATCCAAACTAGAGAGACAAAGATTGTCAATGGGAAAAAATCTCTTCAGTGCTAACAAATTGGAGTCTCTGGTCGCTTGCAGTGATAGTTTTCAACAGACATAGGGTTATTGGCACTGCTTAATACTGGAAACCAGCAGGAGGACGTATATAAATAATGTCATAGTAACCCATCCTAGTCACAATAAAAATATAAACAAATGATTCTGCTGGTGTTTGAATATTCTACCTCATTCTCTTAGTCTAGATAATTAATTACACGGCAGAAGTATTTAATGCTGATCTTAAACAATTAAACTCAACATAAACTGAAAGAAACGAGTAACTGACCTGATTGTATGCAAGATGTACATTCTTCATTGCTAACATTGCCAGCTTGTAAGCTCGAGTAGGATATCCTCGATGTTCCATGTAACGAGCTATAGTAAATAGTTGAGAGGAAGTCATGATATGTGACGCTGCATCTATTACTATTTGATAGGCTGTTTCAAAAGCCAAAGCTTCATTTTCGCACAGAGTCAAAGCATTCAAGGCACAGTTCGGAGGATCCTGAAATAAGAAGGAAATGAATTTATATAATAATGTATATTATTTAATGAAATGGAAAGGTATATTACTTATACAACCTTCTACTTCTTTTAAAGGTTGCTTTATTTATTTATTATTTATATTAAATTATATAAATTATTTTAATTTTTGTTATGTAAAATTTGTTTGACATACTATTGATTATAACAAGTGATTAACAAGTGTTAA
Source organism: Philaenus spumarius (assembly GCA_018207615.1). NCBI lineage: Eukaryota > Metazoa > Arthropoda > Insecta > Hemiptera > Aphrophoridae > Philaenus > Philaenus spumarius. Next base: position 293,108 of record JAGFPH010001108.1, on the reverse strand, counting down.
ACATCAAGCAGTCCAATAAATTTTTAGTCGACTTAATTCTAGAAGTGTGTCGGTTAGTATCAACCTGATACTTATGGATCGGGTTTGTGTCTGTAGCAGATACACAGTTAATGCATAGGGTAAATTTTCTAACAGGTTTGATGGTTCACTACATGATAGCTTTGAAGATACAAGTTGTAACTATAACTGCGCTGAACACCTATGAGCATGTTTGACTCCCCAGTTTTGGTTTGATTAATACTGCTTTAGACCTGACTCACACTTTGCTACCAACACTAGTCAACTTCGTACCAAATGTGAATTCAGTTACAGGTACACTTTTCATGTGCAAATCGTATATAGAGCAGGACCTATTTTGCCATGTTTAACAGTTTTACTAATGTAATCAATTTGTTCTAGTGATTGGACACTAATAATTAGATTACTCAACTTAGTCGAAACTACTAACATTGCTATTCGACTAATATATTAGTAATAGAATAATGTACATAATCGAATAACAATTACTAATGTGATAAAAATAGAACACTCTTAGATAAAAATAGCATACTCAAAGAGGCTAAAATGAAATAGATAAATTTTATAGTATATATTTTTAAATTATTTTAAATATATGAATCATGTTATTATGTTCACATGGACAGCTTAAATGGTGATTGTAACTTTAAACCATTGTAAACACAACTGACCAATAACCTTTGGTTTCTTTCAGAAATGTTGCACATAATAATAATATAGATTAAAAACTTTTTAGAACTATTAAAATTAAAAAATTGTACTTTTCATATTTAAAAAAAAAACTTTGCCCTTTTATCAAATGAATTCAATTGTTACAATATTATTAACATCTCAAAATAAAATAAAATGTATTATAATATCAGCTGTTTTGTGGAATTTATTTTGTGCTGATCATGATGCGCAGATAAAAATGGACGCTTCAAAATAACAGCTGGCCCGAACGTAATGAATTTTGTTCATATAATATTGACATTAATACACTTTGATTGAAACACCAGCCAAGTCACTATCATTTTATATTCATAAGCTATTTTGTTGTATTTAGTTCGTGCCGATCATAATATAAATGCGCAGATAAAAATGGACGTTAAAAAAACCGGCTGTGCAGAATTCTGTAAAACATTTGATCGGCACCACAATGAAGTCGATATAATTTTTTATTAATGATATTTTGGGCAGGAAAAATGTCTACACACATACATCTGTTTTTTTAAATAGCGTAAAAATACTGTAGTGACCTTGAATGATATAAATATGTTACCAAATTTTATTTTTATTTTCGGACCCACTCCAATAACTTTTTTATACTGGGAAGTTAATAATGCTGAGATAAAAACAACAGACCCAAAAATCCCTGGAAAATCTGTAGGTTTCAATTTTACTTATCTCTCCATCTTACTTGATTGACTATTTTATTTGAAATTAATAAATGGGCTTACTTTGGTGGCACATTGCAGTGCAAGAGTACGTGCACATCCAGACAACTCCTCCTGTTGAGCAAATGTCAGGTTCAGTCGCATAATTGTGCTATGAGACATGATTGTAGTCGCTACAGGACCTGCAAAACATTTTAAATGATAGTATATTATTATTAGTTTAGATCTTATGCATACTAAACTGATTGGTTAGTTAAATAGTAATACAGAGAGTCATTCTTTTAAAAAATTAGAAACTTTGAAGTGTGTTCTAATGAAGAAAATAAATTTTAAAATTCACATAACATAGGTTAAAAATACTATGCTTACCATACATCCACCATTTAATTTGGCAAATTTGGAAATATATCAGATATAAGGTTCTGAATTACTACACATTCCTTTTATGTTATATTTTACAAGTGTACTGGCAATAAAGATTTTGCTTTGTGTATCTTAAAAATGGCAGCTCTTTAAAATATTCAACACTGTATACTTTGAAAACTATTTACAGAAAATGTAATAAGAAACAAAATAATTTTTAAGGCTACTTAGACCTGAACCGTGGGCCGCACTGCAAGTGGGTAGTTGCTAGGTTGGATGGTGGTGGGTAGCGGAAGAGGGTAGAGGTTGGATATATATCGGCCGCACTGTGGGATATATTTCATTCCATTCACGGAACACGGATGGCCAGTCTGTTACTAGTTTCAGAGTAAAAATGTCACTCTCCAAAAAATTTCCTTTAAGTGAATGTAGTCCTTATGTACGGAATGAAATTGTGTCTAATGTGAGGTCTATGTGGGTGCATGAGTATTATACTGATAGAGAGTGTGATGGTGAATTTTTGCGTGTTTATAAAAAAAATAAGAAGTTATCCTGATCAGTTTTATATGTATGCAAGGATAAGTATCGAGTGCCCACAAGCTATTAAGTATTTTGGAATTTTTCCTTAATTTGTCTGTTGGATCCCAGATAGCTTTACGTTTAAAAATTGCTGCTATAAGTAGTTCTTCCATTATTAAAGTTGACAAAAAAAAACTCACACACAGTTAGTAGCTCAAAACAAAACGAAACACCAGCTTGTTACGTCCTTGGAGGGTGGATGGAATTAACTAACTGGACTGTTTACCTAGCTACACGCCAGGCGACACGCTACCATCCATCCATCCGATGGAGGGGGCAATGCGGCCGACTACATTTCAAAGCACGCTGCAAATATTTGCCTGGCGGGTCGCTACCATCTACCCGCAAGGCCTTAGCCTTAGAGATCAATATGTTATAATTATCATGGTTTACCTGTAGCTTCAGTAGGTGTAAACAGTTGGTACCAGTTCTGCATAATAGATACTAGAGCTTCCACTCCCACTTCCGTAGCACACGTCACCAACCATCTAACCATTTCCCTGCGACGCCAGTTTAAAGATGAAAGAGTCATTCGCATTACCTAGAAATAAATAAATGGGTTTTTTCTTAAACTATAGCAAAACACATTTGTAAACTAGACTATATTTCCAAGCATTATGATTATTTAAGTATGTTACAAAATTAAATGCACTGATTAAAAAAAAACTTTATCATATAATATTTTTGTTAAATAAATATTAGTGACTTTTAAATACGAAGATTTTTAATGTATCCTCCTCAGAACAAGAACTAACATATTATACAACACTATTTTGCAGGATTCTTTTTATGAATTTTTTGTTCTAATTTAGTTTACTTCAACATAGTAGGCTAAAAGAACTAGAATTATTATTTAAACACCCTGCTCATTAGTAACAAAATATCCCTCGTGAGTCGTATAAATACCTCCCTACACTAGTTTAGCTATGTCTTGTACAAGGGCTATTTAGAAAATAAGGAACGTTTCCGTCTGACGCCGCTAAGCATTCGCCGATCTCGTATATTTTGGCGTGTGCGTGCTCGGCTCTCAGTCGTAACAACGGGAAAATCTCGACGATGCCCATTTTTTCAATATTTAAATTTCAAATTGAACTGCAATTGAAAATACTGCCAGTTGTGAGGTCATATGTAATGAATGAAAGTTCCGTCCGAAAATGGTGCATTCAGTTTAAAAATAGCCGAACCAACGTTTATGATGAAGAGAAGAGTGGACGCCCGAGGTATTGTGACTGACGATCTGGTCGTTAAAGTTGATGGAAATATTTGTGAAAACCGCCGTTTGACAATAACGGAGCTTTCGATTTTTTTCCACAAGTTTCACGGACTTTGTTGTTTGAAATTGTAGCTCAAAAGATAGGCTACCACAAATTTTGTGCAAGATGAATGCCAAAAGTGCTCACAGACCACCAAAAAGGTCAACGAATTGGGGCAGCTTTAACATTTCTGGCCTACCACACACATGGTGATTCATTACTGGATCGAATCGTAACTGGTGACAAGACTTGATTGAAACACGTCAATTGCGAGACAAAATTACAGTCCATGGAGTGGGGGACACAAGATCCCCAAAAAATCAAGAAAATGTTTGCAAACCTTGTCAGCAAGGAAGATCATGGCGACTGTGTTTTGGGATAGGCAAGGTGTGTCGCTTATTGATTTTCTCGAACGTGGTGCAACAATAAACTCTGAGCGGTACTGTCAAACTTTGCGCAAAACACACTTGTGCTAACAACACAGCACTTTGACGATGACGAGGAGCTTCGGGTGGGTGTCGCTGAATGGCTGAGATTGCAGGCGGCAGATTTCTACGATAAAGGAATTTCAAAGCTTGTTCACCGCTACGATAAGTGCCTCAATTTGTTTGGTGACTATGAGGAAAAGTAGTATTTTAGTCGCTCTTTCAGATGTATATATTAAAATGTTTTTCTTGTTCTTAGTCTTTTTTTAATTCCAAAACATTCCTTACTTTCTGACTAGCCCTCGCACTATAATGTTTGAGAAATAACACTATGCCCCAAATAGAATTAGATCCCAATACAATACATTGTGCTTGATTAGAAAGCTAGTAGTAAATGAAACTTGTAAACTATGGAGAGTTTAGTACGAGATTTCTTATATTGCTACTCTGCTTAAACACTTTTTTATAAGTACACTCCTATTAATACGGATTTCACTTAATCCAGACAGCCTGAATAGATAATATAATACATAATAAACTATTTTATTCGTTAAAGCCAGAAAGTTAACAAAATACATTTTGGAGCATTGTTGTATTCTTTCATACAAAATCTGTTTAACAGGCAAAACATTTCCAATAAATGAACTGTAAATATTTTGTTGTTGTATAGTGTTCATACACCACTTGTAAATGTCAATAAATGTGTTTTTAATTTACTTTATGTCATATTTATTTTATATTTAATTTTACTTAAACCGGAGATCAAATTTTGAAATTGAAAGTTCTTTTGTAGCATTAATGTTGTGATTTGTAAAGATACTCCAACTGCAACTACGGGAGAACTTTCAGTTTAACAATTTGATGTCAATTTAGTTGACGAATGTATACATTTTTTAATGTTTTTTAGTGTTGTGTAAAACCTAAAATATGTAAAATGTGGTTTAACAAACTTTGAAAATAACCCAGTGAGGCTCAAATTGCGAACAGGATCACTGAAGGTAATAACACAAATCTAACTTATAATACCAATAATTTTAAAAACTATTTGATAGCTTACTTGAAGGCCAAGTTCAAATGCAACACTTAGCAATGTCGGATGCCTGGGACCTGTTTCTGGTGTTGCAAAGCGAAAGGCATCTTGTGCAAGTTTAAACAGATGAGACGAACTGTGGATGTGTCTTTGGGACGACTCTAGGACTGTGCGTAGCCTCATTACTTCTCCTGAAATTAAATAAATATAAACACTGAAATTATAATTAATGTCCTTCTATTAAAAATAAATATTTACTTAGAAAATATAGAAATGACTACGATTAATTTGGTTATAAATTTTTTTTTTTATTTTCACAACTTAACAATAATTTTGGTAAATATTGAAACAATAAAGCCTATATTTGTATGATTATACATTATAAAATAAATTTAACTTTCAAAACGGGGAGAACCAAACTTATATATTTGGCATTTATTATTGGTGAATAGGGTGTGCACTTCACTTTATTTTAAATGCAGATTTTAATTGTACAATGCCCTCAATAATAATACAAAATTTATAATACATAACCATAATTAAATATATTTCTAAATTATATAAATTGTTATTATTGCATACCTCAATTGCCATCATGGGTCTTTTAATAATTGTTTTTTTTACAATTTATAACAATGATAATTTACAAAGCATCAGTCTAATCTATATATTAATTTCAACTGCTATTAATGACTAAATCTAGACATCTACAAGTCCGACGAATACAATGTTTCATCTTGTGTATAATTGGACTTGATGTGAGGGATGAACCAAAATATCATTATTTAGGGAATTCTTACCCAAAGGGCACAATTCTTTTTAAAGGGATGGTTCCATAAGCCCAATGCATTTTAAAAGACAGAAATGTACAAGTCTAACATGAATGATGTTTATACTTAAAATAAAGGTTGATGAAATGAAAAACCATTAAAAATATATTATAGAAAAACTTAAGGAAGAATATGCATCCCTTTATGAAGAATGTGTTCTATAAAAACCATGTATTTTAAAAACGGCCGATTCAGTTAATTTACTAACTGAAAAGATATTTCTATAAATGTTATTAGCAATTAGAATTCAAATGTATTATAGAAAAACAGTTATTATTTTACCCTAATTTCGTTCCGATATTCAATGCACTTTCTAAACACAATTTTGAATTTATACATTTTAAAATATTATTTCTTCAATCCTTTTATGAATATCTTTTTTTTAGTTTAGAGTTAATTTTAATTCATTTTAATATATTGTTAAAAAATGAATTACTTTAAAGTTTAAACCTAAATAACTACTTATTTACTATAAGAGTCTAACTAACAAAGCCCACAAAAGATCCACAAATTATGAAACTAAATCATGTGCAAGTTTTTATTGTATGTGTAATTTTCTTTAAATGTTACTGTTTAGTGTTTATGTCACCTAAAACATAATTACAATATTTCTATCACATTTTTTGGAACATGGTGCTGGCATGTGATCACTTAGAGCTTAAGATTCTTATAGAAAAATAATTATATAGGTTAATATTCTTCCAACATTCTGTGCAGTTTCTAAACTAAATACTGTATTTAATGAATACGTTTAAAACTTTTAAATGTTATTTTTGAATTTGTTGATACTTGAAATATATTATTAAACCAATCAACGAAGACACTATAATATTTTTTATGGAAATCATCCCACTGATGTTTGCATTGGGGCCTGTCAAGTTTGTGTTCAAATAGGGAATTTTTAAATTATCTATAGTGTTTCCATTTGTATTGTTTGTCCAGAAATTTATAGTTGAGGGCTATCTAGAATATTGTGTCATTTGATTCTTTTAAACTTTTCTTCAGCTTTTCTTTTGTTAGAAATTGACTTTATGAATTTTCTTTAGGCAGTCAACAATCTTCTGTACTTCATGAGCTTTAATATCTTGATTTATAATATTATTATTCCTATCAAATAACTCAGTAAAACTTATGTAAAAATAATAATGGTTCAATTATTTTGATCAAGAAAACTGTGGTTGACATGCAAAACTTGTAGGAATCTGGGTTTGTAAAGGAGCCAAGTCATGCTGGTGCTTTTTAATCTTTATTATAATTCCTGTTATATAATAAATTTATTAATTAAATTTAAACATTTAATATTATTTATCATCTTAGCTTATATTATGATTAATCCTACATTTTTATTAAAAAAACTTATGAAATATATGTGTTGAGGCAGTATGGGGGTAAGCACCCAAGGGTCTCCCATCGTTATTTTTATTTTCACAATTTTTCAATATATTATAATTTCATTAAATTTATACACAAATTCAGATCAATATCTGAACATTTAGCACTGTGTCTTATTAGTGTTTTATTTGTAACGTAGAAATATTTTCAATAATTCAATAAAACATATTAAATTTATAGTTTATTATATATTACCTTTAGCCGCACTCAGCATTGTAGAAGCCAGAGCACATTGTTGAGTTTCTATATGTCCTAAAGTAAACCATCGAGGGTATCTACTCAGTACCAAGGATGAAACGTTTCCATTCACTGGATCATCAGAATCTTCATGATCCTCTAAAATTGGCAGCCTACAAACAAAAACTCTAATTTCACTTGTACTTTTACACATTAGCTTTTAATCCAGTTAATTAAATACAACACATTACTTATTAAATTGTCTGTATTTCCTACCTCATTGCTCTAAGGCCAACTTCGTATGCCAAATCTGGATAATAGTTGAGAAGTGCTAGAAACATAAACCTAGCGTAGGTGTGCATAGGGATACTCTCTGGGTGTATGCCTATCCCTAAACCACTAGAAGGTCCTCCTTCTAATAGGACTATGGCTTGGCGCCTAAGAACTGCGACTAGACTATTATCCAACTCCATTTCTTGCAACTTGGCTATCAGTCTATCTTCTTGCTTGCACGCTTTCTCCTTGTAACAATAAAGAAATTAGCATGTTTTTATAGCTAAAGTAATGCAGCATAATACTTAATTTTTTAAATAATTTTTTATACTATTAAAATGTTGAATGCAAACTGTTGGAAAATGTTTTTAGCTTAATATAGACAAAAGAAAGTTTGAGGTTAGATGATAAATCTAAATATCACATAGTAATAATGTACAATTTCACTTTAATTTTAACCCAGGGCAAAGTATTGGTTCAATGAAAATTAATTGTTTCATTGTTTCATTACATCATACATTTTAATTTCAATGCTAAAAAGCCTACACAAAGTTTTTTAAATGAAAAAACTGAAAGTTTGGGGAAAAGATTTATATTTCCAAACTTAATTAAGAAATTGTTTTAGTATTAGGGGAGAGGTTGGCTAGTGTGGACACTTTTTTTCATGTTGTAATAATATTTTCAATATCATCAAAAAAGAAATGTTTTGTCATATGCTAAGAAGAGGTTTTACTTGCCATAATCTCTCTGAATTTAAAAAACTTCTATTGTTTTATTTTGATACTTAAATTTAATTTTTAATAAAATGTTACATTTGTCCACTATTAAAAATTGTGGACTATTAAAAATTGTGGGTGGGGCTAGTGTGGACAGAATAAAAAATGCATATTCTTTTGTATATAATCAAACACAAAATTATTGTTATTGACAAATACAATGAAATTATTATTACTTATTACAAAATATTCCTATTTGTAAAAAAAATATAACATATTACAGTAGATTATATGAAATTTGTAAATAATAAGTATTTTACTTTTTTGAAGGCGCTTATAATCATTTTTGATTTTCTATGACATACAACCCATTGTTAGATTTTTTAAACTAGTTCCTACAGCTAAGAATAAATCAGTTATTATTTCTTATAACAGTTTAACCAAAGGTATGAAAAAGTAGGAATATAACAATTATTTCTGTTGCTGTCACTTGTGCTTCATGAAACCCAACTTGCTATTTTTACTAAAATTACAATTATAAATGCTTATTTTACTTCACATAATAATTAAAAAATTTACTCCAAATGTCAAATAATTTCAAAGCCTTTATTTTCAGAAAGAATTTCAATTGCTTCATCAGATTCTTCTGTTTCCGTTTCATTTTTATTTTCTTGAGTTCTGTTGTTTTGCCTCTTGGATTTAAACATCAAACATTTTCTCATCAGCTTTCTTCTTTGCTTGTTGGGAGTGCTTCTTATCTTTTTATTTTAATTTCATTCTTTTCCTTTCACTCATTTCTTCAAGCCATCTTTTCTCTGAGGTATCTGTTAAGATTCCCGATTTACCTCTTTCATTTGATCCTTCTTTCCTCCGACCAGTTTTTGGAAAAGGTCAAATGCTTTCTGGTGTTACTGATGGTGTAGTAGAACTCTTACCTAAGACTGGAATGGTAACGTGACTTGTACTTAGTATATATATTTTTTGGAGTTAACTATGGAGTTATAAAAATGTTACAGTGACAGGATGGTTGTTTCACCATAGAATGTTAGTTTTTGTCCTTGTTTTTATTTTTGCTTGAAACCTGACTAAAATCATGGGCAGCAAATGCCTGGTTCTTCTGCTGGATAATTATCATCAATTAAATCAATAGCTGGTCACATTGTTTGCTAATGGTCTGTCAGAGACATAACTCCACAAAAAATCCTCTTCAGAAAAAACAAGATGGTTTAAAGCCCAAATTCCAGGTTTAGGATAAGAAGATGCAATATTTTGTGGAGTGAAAGTTCAAATATGCAACTTCAACAAGACTGGCAGTGTTTTCCACTCTTGTGGAAAGCCAGTGAATGTGTTAAGTAATTGAAAGCTACCCGTAAAGCTGCCTTAAAATGTTCAAACACAGCAATATCTAAAGGCTTCAAGTAACTGAAAGCTACCCGTAAAGCTGCCTTAAAATGTTCAAACACAGCAATATCTAAAGGCTTCAAGTAATTGAAAGCTACCCGTAAAGCTGCCTTAAAATGTTCAAACACAGCAATATCTAAAGGCTCCACTCCGTGACTATAGTGGGGTGGAAAAATATATTATTCATTATTATTTATACTATACTATATATTATTCAAATATTATATTATTATTTTATTATTATCCTTATACTATTTTTGAAACAACTTTATAACATTTCTATAGAAGTAGGGGCTAATGTAGGGGCTTCATACCTTTCCACTCTGTCCACATTAGCCCCATGCTAATGTATAAAACTTATAGCAGAAACCACCAAAAAATTTAAAAAATATTTTCTCTTAAACAAAGCAAGTCATTGTTTTTTACTTCAACATCTGTTTAATATCAGTGTAGCCAACCTCTGAAAATGTTTACCCACATTATTGTACTAATATTAAGACTGATATTAGCCCTGTCTACACTAGCCCCATGTCCACACTAGCCCCCTCTCCCCTACTATATTATCTATATTGAGAAAGGAAGATGCAATAGGTTTATAGTCTGAATGGGCGTTTTTCAATTACATTTTACATTACTAGTAGGTCTACTTCTAGATATTGCTGAACTATGTTGGGCTACAGGAGTCTTAGAAATATATAGTGTGAATATATAGTGTGAGTTGTTTTTTTGCCTATTGAACTATAATGAATTTGCCTATATAAATACACAAATAATGATGAACTATCAACAACCAATAAATGAAATAAAAATGTTAATTTATTCTTTTTTTTATAGTCTAACGTTATGTAAATAAAGCTTTGTAAATAAATTGGAAATTTACGAATAAATTAGAAAAACATATTTAGAAAATAAATCTTTTCTCTCTGACACAAATCAAATAATATTATGTAAGTATTCAAGTTTACAAAAATTTAAGATCTTGTAAACCCCAATAATGTAATATAAAATCTCACATTCAACCAAAAATAAATTATGATTTTAAAGTCTGAATGAATTTGTAAAATATATAATTGATATTACTTATGATATTTACCTGTGCATAAAGTCCTGGAGGCATTATTCTCTGCTGACCTAATCCTATTAGAGCCACTTCCACAGCAAGCGTAAGATAAGTTTCAGATCTATCTCTAGAACCAAGTACAGGAACATGTTGATACCTCGGAGGAATTGTACTACTAGCATCCTCAACTCCTACTGGGTCTAGATAAAAATTAAGTGTAATTAGAAAACCAATTTCAACAAAAACACATAATTGATTGAAATAATTAAGACAGTTACAAAGGGTAAATACTTCTTATTCTATAATTTATTGTAAATTTTTGTAAACCACAACGGCCAACCTATATGTTACACAAGATGAAATGAGCAGACTAACACTGAGTGAAAATATAAGCTGAATAATAATTTACCTGATTTATCAATTAACATAAAAAAAAAATATTTCAGTTGTAACTTTCATTTGCTAGTCCAACTCATTTCAGAGTATTTACACCGCTATTGATTAGATTGCCTCTTTAAGAAATAATCTTCATTCAAAAATAAATGTTATGTACCAATAACATTCAGTATATTTACATAGCAAAATCACAAGAATTCATCATGAACAAAAAAATTTTTTTTTAAATTATCCCTGGGTGTTTATTGGTATACTAGGTGTGGTCACTCTGAAATTAATTGAATGGCCATCCATTCTTTTTGCACTATAAATTTGACTAACATTCCAACATTTTTGTTAGCCTTATTATCTTATTTGAAAATAATTTTAAAACTTAGTGCACATAAGTAATTTAAGTATTTAACTTATTTAAATATATAAACATTTAATAGTTTAACATAGGCCTAATATTCAAGATTAAAAAATGAATTACTTAAGGCTGATATGATTAACCTGTGATAAAACTCAAGGTTAAATTTCCACATATTGGAAACTTTTGGCAAATAAACATTTGCCCAAACAACCCTTTACCATGAATAAGTAAAACATTGAATATAACATTTAGTTTTCAACAATTTATTTCTCTCACAACTGAGCAAGCGGAGAGAACACCTGTGTCTACATATGAAGCATGCGGAGGCCTTCCCTAGTTTTGATTAGTTGTATTACATGACTTGCAGTATTTTAGATTATATTCTACAACACAACAAAATTTTAAAATTTTGATTGACCTTTTTTGTTCTTGCTATTATTAATATAAAATTACTTAATCACCTGTTTATCAAATAAACAACACAATTACAAAAATAAATACTGTTACCTTTAAAAATAGTAATAAATTTATACTGCTAAGTATAATTTATTTTATAAGATAAGTTTGACTAGATACAAAATATGTAGTTCATTTTATAACAAGATAAAAAACATTTTTCAGTTATTGGTAAATGAAAAAATTCTATAATTGGTAAATGACAGCCGCAGCTGATCTACTTTATTACCTGCAACTGCTATTGACATCAAAAATAAATTTTTCTTGAAATTCTACATCAAAATGATGTATCACATGACCACCTTCCCATTAAAAAAAATCTAAGTTAATTCAAAATGGCGGATCCAAGATGGCGGATAATTTTTTTGAAATCTTAATAACATAGTATTTTTACATAGAGTAGGTTCCTCAATCACATCTACCTTCAAATTTTGTTTATATACGAAATATTAAACCGGTGCCAGACTTTTTCTACACCCTGACTGTGTACCAGCTTACTCGTTACATTCTAACGAATAATTTGGTATGTAGTTCCAACAATCATGGAAAAATATAGGAAGTTTGAATCTGTGACATGGCATCATAGTTGATTGTCCATTCACAATTCTGTTTATTTTGTGCATTGTTTATTTTGTCAACGTACCAATGTTTTCTGTACTTTTCTGAAGAAGAAAATATATTTATAATAACGTATACTTTACTTGAATAGAATAAATATATTCTATAGATTTTTAAGTGATAATAGGCGCAAGTAGTAAAAATTACCTGGCTTTCTCCATACCAGTTGTAGGGTTAATAATACAACTTTGTATGGAACTAAAACTATTATTTTCAACTATGGAACTTATTATTATTGTAATGATATAATATGTATGTATAGTTGAAGAATGTACTTAATATAAAAGAGCGGGGAAAATTAGTATAACTGTAGGGTCAATTTCTTCTATAGTGCTTCAGAGGAAATTCTATTACCAGTTCCCAGGGCTTCATATTTTAGTCCTATTAAATTGTTTAAAACATAATTATAATCCATCATTACCAACTAACTAAAATTAAACAAAAACATAATTGAAAACTTACCGAAATAAGAAGGTGTACGTGGAGTTTGGTCATCAGGTACCAACGAAGCTTCAGCTAGAGTATCAAACAGACACCCAATAGGGTCTAAGGGATGTCCAACCCAACCTTCTGTCCAATTTGAATTTGCACAAAACTTAGTGTTTGGGCACAATGAAGTCCTGTTTTCACACGTTTTCACACTCGCACAACACCGCATTCCACACCGAGAAGGACTCATGCGTAAATGACTGTCCATGTTATAACAACGAGAACTATTACACGTAGGATTAAACCTGTAGTGGCAATCGTTAAAGCCGTTGCTACTACACCGCGAACTACAAGCCGATGGAGGTCGTGAGTGGTTATCATAATAGCCTGAGGAACATCGCGGGGAACAAGTTCTGCTATGATGATTGTCACTATAACTAGTACACCTCGAAGTACACGGTTGATCGAGTCTTGAAGAACACTGTGTGTTGTATCCTGAACATCGGTGATTATCACAGCTTTGAATATTACAGGATTTCTGTTGTTGACTTTCATGCCATCTTCGCTGCGCCACTAACTGTTGTTGTTTCATCGTTCTTACTACGGAAACTGCTAACCTTAATGCAGCACTCTGATGGCCATGTGATCTCAAAGCGTCCACTCGAGCTGCACATATGGGTAGTGCTTCTAAAAGTAAAGCCATTATAAGTCATATTAAATACATTATGAAAAGCTCAAAACCTATACATACATTTGTTTTATTAAGTATTGTTTAATAATAGCTTATGCCAAAAAATATATTTTACTCACCATGCCATAATGGCTGGCCTAGAGAATTAAAGCTGCCGGAAGTTAAAGCACTGTCAGGAATGTGACTGCAATAGGAATCACTAGAAAGGATATGTTTTAGATGCATGTTGTCCCATGACATGTCTACAGCATCTAGCGCTCTAAAACAATTTTTTTTTTTATTATTCACTGAGCTAGTAAGATTCTGAAATATTAACATTGATATAATAATACCAAACTAGGAAAACTATTCTAGATTTATATTGGACCTTAGATAAGTATACCCTATGTTTGCTGTTATGATTACTCAAATGTTTAATTGTTGTACCATTCAAATTTTAACTGCAATTTAAGATTGATGTCTGTAGTAAATAACACTTTTTTAAATCAATTGACCTCTTTATTTTATCTACTTAGCCACCTTATAAAAAAGGCCAATTTCTTTGTTCTTCTCATTCTATTCACATTGGAAAACTTACTTATACAAAGCGTGAACTTTAAAATAGAATTTGTTATACAGTAAAGATTAAAAATAATATATTAAGGATTTATTAAATTTTTGTTGTAAATAAATTTTACAACAAATAATTTTTTTTTTTTATTTATTTTTGTTTTACTGTTTGCTGTATTTTAATGAAAAACTAAACAAAATAAATCCAAATATTAACAATTTTGCATTTTTCTTTCAAGAATCATCATCTAACATATTATTTAAATTTAAAATATGTCTATCATTAAAAATAATAAAAAACATATTTTTTAACAGACATTCCAAAAGATAACTAATTATAGAATGGGATATTGTAATAAATTTTATAATACATTGTTGTATATAAAAAGTAAGCCTTTTGTTCTCTAATACATACTGATAGTTTTTGGAAAGTAAAGTACTATATAATATTGTTAAGTCTAATATTTCTTTAAAGTAAGTACTCATTTTAGTTTACGACTTTTTCTTCCTTGTTTATGAGCCATAACTGATCAAATGAAATCAAACAGTATGAACATAATCGAGTTAAATATAATTATTCTTTGGTATAGATATTTTAAATTTGAAGTGTCTGTTACAGCTTAAAATTGATTGTTTGATGACAATAAACTATTTTGTTTAGAATAAACATACAAAATTATTCAAGACAGAGTCTAAGTTTAAAGTAAAAATACAGTTAGTTCATGTTTAATGTTCACACTTCTACTAGTAAACACATCAAGCTCAAACTTACCTATGG
The DNA here is from genome assembly GCA_018207615.1 of Philaenus spumarius. Taxonomy (NCBI): domain Eukaryota; kingdom Metazoa; phylum Arthropoda; class Insecta; order Hemiptera; family Aphrophoridae; genus Philaenus; species Philaenus spumarius. Next base: position 277,946 of record JAGFPH010001108.1, on the reverse strand, counting down.
AAAATAGTACGAGTAATGTTAGACGATCGACTACTTAAACTTCCTTGCGATGTCAACCAGCTACGTCTTCTGTTACTACTATGGTTACTGTTGCTATTGTTATTATTACGATATGATCCTCCACTTCTTCCTTCATTGCCCTCTTCGTCAGAACTGCTATCAGATGAATGGAAACCTCCTCCATGATACTAAACATGATTACATTTCACGTAAGAAAAAAAATTACACGAGCAATTTACAATATAATTATTGATATAACAGCTATTAATCATTTTACCGAATCAAGACGAGGTATAGGCGCAGGCCTGAAGTCTGGATCTTCTTGAGGACAGACTTCATTCCGTGTCCATTTCTCTAGAAGTGCTTTCCAGTGTTGTTTTTCTTGTAGACTGCAGTGAGGATTAAGAACAATACAGACCCATAACGCACCTGAAATAAATTTAAAGTTCAATAAATGTGAGTCTCTGAAATGATGATTTCTTTTTGTTTTAACTCTTTATACGTGTGTCACCACGGAGACATTTTTGTAAAGGCTTAGTAAGAGCCTTAATAAGTTTAAAATTGATAATGGTTTTTAAACTGAATATTTATTTATTTGATAAAGGATTTTAGTAACAATTTGAAGTTAGAAAAAAGTTGTAGTGTTTTGAAACTTGTTTCTTATGTAATTGTTATACTCAGTCGTATTCCCATAAATTATAGATAGCCTAAATGTAAATTATTTGTTATTACAATATTCAACAAATTTTTCTATAAAACCAAGATCATCAAGATTTATTTGACCATACCATTTGAGACCTTTTTATTTGGAAATTTAATATCTAGGACCCTTTATTATAATTCAATTTTTGGAATTGTCTCCAATAAATTGTTTACTGCCATCATTTGTCTCATAATGCCATTAAAATTATTTTTTTGATCAGGCAAGTAAAACTTTTTTATAATTATTTAAATAATACTGTATTTCAAATACTTCTTTTGTAAGTAATGGTAAGCAGAATGGCCGAGAGACTAAAGTATGTTACAGTTCAAACTTCGTAGGCTCAAACCTGGTGCTTCTGGCCATAGATTTATCTGCGCTATATGCCGCTCCGTCGGCTTCAATAGTGTAACTGGCATAAAATAAAGACGTAAAGCAAAAAAACAAACAAAAAATCTTTTTACCTAAAATATACAAATTAAGAAAATGGTTTCATAGTAGACTACAAACGTAATTATTTTAAGTTCTACGACCACAACTGCTGAGATTCAAGCCTAGTTTATGGTGTTAGGGTTATGTTGCACTAAGCTGCTTGTAATGTATGTGATTTCATAAATAAAACTTTTTAAAATAAATTTGAAAAGGATTTTGAAAAAATAAAATTAAACTTGATGTAATAAAAACTATTAACTAAATATATAAATTTGTTTAATACAGACATCTAATAATTATTAATAAAAATCAATGTTAAACATTCCATAAAGAACAATTAACAGATAAATACAGTGAAACTAGAAGTCATTGTTTGAGACAGAAAGTAAACCGTGAAAAATGTGCGGGTTTATTAAAAAATACAAAGTATTAACAGTTCCGCCATCTTTCGTCTTGGACAAAAAGATACAGCAACAAGCGAGTAGACTCGACCCAAGAAAATATCGCTGTTCATCTTCATTGGGAATATAAATATCTGTGTCAAAAGTTCTTAACAGTTTGTTGTTTTTTATAAACTTTTATATCATCAGCAGTTCTTAACCTATGGCGGAACAAGCAATGAGTAAGGACATCTAAAATTGTTTACCCAAGAGAATGGACATGCCCGTACGTCCAAAACATTGTTGTCACTAAAAGGAAAAATTGTGTTGTATTGAGCTGTTCTATATTTCCTACTAAATCTATTCTATTCTAATAGGAGAACTATTTGAAAGTTAATGCTAATTGATAGTTTGAAGTACAGTAGGTTCGGTTTAATCCGAACCCCTGTAATCCGAACGCCATAGGAGTGAAATTTAAAATAATATTTTGAATTTTTTCTACTGTAGGCCTAATAGTTTCCACACTAAATTTATCGTAAATATACTGTGTGCCTACTATTTGAATTAAATAAAGAATGTTTTAAATTGCACAGTATTTCTCATTTTTCTGTAACACTTATGATCCATTTTAGCCACGTTTTAACTGTTAAGTTATGTGAAGAGCACAATATGTTCCGTAATCCGAACCATTCGATAGTCCGAACCCTCCCGGTTTTAATTAGTTCAGATTAAAGAGGTTCTACTGTACTGTATTCTAGAGGAAACAAGAAGTTTTGAAGCGCGTTTATATTTTTTAACTCATCTATAAGTTGCATTCCATGGGAATGCTTGGATCTATAAGTTGTATGGATCTTCATGACATGGGCTATCTGGGATGAAGCAAACACTTTAAGGGGGAACAATGTGTTCAAGAAGTGCTTCATTTTTTTGGCTCATTACTTAAATAACTTAACTAAATTTCATTAAAAACATATGAACAAAATTGGAACATTTCTGTAAAACTGAATTGATATTACATTATGTAATTGTTTATCATGAGCATTTCTGAATGAATGAATAGATGATTCGCCCTGTTTGTATACTGCAGATTGTATATGATAAGCTGAATTAAATAAGAACTCTTAGGGGCGGTTCAGGAGTTCGGGTTTATATAGTCCGCGTCTAACGTTAGTCCCGGCTTAAAATAGCCTGCGACTAAAAATTGGGTTCAAGAGTCCGAGCGTAAATGAGATAAGCTCGAGTTTAACGTAGCCCGAGCTTAAAGTAAGACTGAGCCTAAACGAGAGGGAAACGCTGGGAATTTGTTTGGTAACGTTGGCAGCGACAGAAAATACCTGCTAACACTGGGCGCATCGTGCCATACTCTCCAGCTTCTATCTGTCAGTTTCGTTATCAAACAGCTCTTTAAACAATATGATGAGGGTGGGGGGAGGGTGTTTATAACCCTGCTGACATCTGTGTCTTTGTTTTGGGTCAGTTTCTTTAGAAAACCCGTAGACGTGCGATGGCGTTATTCTTGTAATATTGTTTACGCTATTTTAAGGAGAAGAGAGGAGCTACTGGGTGACAATGAAAGAAAATGCTCTTCAAAACTCACCTGTTCCAGTATCTTTCCCAATATCTATCGGCATTGAACCTAGAGAAACCTTGGAGCAAACAACTGTTCATCTACTGAGTGAATCTTTAACGTAATAAACGCCGTTAAACTAAAACGTTCTCAAATTCTCACTAAAAACTATGCTAATCACTTCAGTTTATTTATTATTTTGTTTCTTTAATATTATATTATCTACTAGGGGAGACCCCTGCGTGCTTCGCACGCCAACACCCAATGGAACCTTCTAAAAACATACGTTTTATGTTTTATTTATAATACAGTTGTAGTATTAATAATAACCTCAAAACTAAGATGGTAAATAATGTTAAATGTTCAAACCAAATTATTTCTTATATTTTACTAGTGGACCCGGCAATGCTTCGCTATTGCTTAATTTGAAACTTTGAAAGTCTGTAATTCGTATCCCGTGTAATTCAACATCCTGTAATTTGTATACCGTGTAATTCAACATAGGCCTAATGATTGTTACACATAATTAATAAAACAACTGATTTGAATCAAAAGTTTAATACAATTTTAGGTTAGGCCTTTAAAACCTATGAAATATAATAATTCAAACATCTAATATTACAATTTAACATTATATTATTGTTACACATTATAAATAAAACAGCTTATTTGGACCAAAGGTTTAACACAATTTTAGGTTAGGCCTATTATTATAAAATCAACACACTTTTTTTGAAAGAGTTTGGAATTATCACCATAGTAACCAAAATAACACATTAATAAATACGAATCAGCTATTTCATCTTTTATATGGCTGCTTATGGGAGGGATGAATTTTCGCATTTTCTACCCTTTAAATTCAAAATTTTGCAAAATCCTTTCTTAGTACGCCTCTACATTATTGGACGGATGTACCTTCCAAATTTCAAGTCTCTAGCTTTAATAGAATCGGCTCTGCGTTGATCATCAGTCAGGACATTGCATTTTATATAAGAGATAATAGCAGTTAAAAGAACCAGCAAAGCTCAGGTCTACACTTTAAAACCCTAACCTAAAAGCTAGAAATACAAAAATAATTGCTTCAAATTTTGAAAACAGCTGTTCATGGAAATATTGAAGCAAAAATCTAATTATCTGTTATTTTATTCAATTGGTTGCTATGGTAATAAATGTAAATACATGTGTTGGTTTATCATTCCAGGCCTAACCTAAGATTTTTTCCGACTAAATTTACAAATATTAAAATAAAAAAAGGTTTTTACCGAAATGAATTATAGTCTATGTTACTCAGGGATAGTGTAGCTTTTTATTAGTAATACTATTTTTTCAACCGGTTCAGTAGCGCCAGAGATTACCCCCTACATACAAACAAACAAACAAACTTTACCTCTTTATAATATTAGTATAGATTAAATAATAATACAGTTTCCTACTAAACTATCTGTTAGGACTGTTTAATTCCTTTATTTTTAAAGTGTATTTTTATTTGTAAAGGAAAAGATTTTAAGTTTGTGTTTAAAGTATTTTTTGTTTTGTTATGTAAACTATTATATTACTAGCTTGTTATTACATTGCATATATGCATTTATATGAAAGTACATTTCTTTCGCCATTGCATTTTCCTTTTAATAGGTTGAAATATTAATGGTAAAACCTATCAATCAATACATAAGTAAAGGTAGTTTTGACTAATTTGTATCATATTGAGATTTAATTTGACTTTTTACGGTTAAAACTACGTAAAAATATTGTTTTACTGGGTTACGTTACGTAAAGGGATAATGTAATTACGTAATGCAATATGTGTATGCCTCCTTATAAACGTGTCATTCCTATTACTAGTCCTTTCAAATGTTTATTTTTTAAATAAGTTTATAAACATAATAATTTTGTGCTAAATTAAGAAAGTTATTTTTATCCATAGCTGAGAAACAACAGTTTTTCTATAGTAACACTGTAAAAAACTATGAAAAATATATTTTTTTATGTGAATATTTTTTTTTACCAATGTGTGTAGAAATTAATCCTGATGACGAAAATACAACTCTTTTTGCAATATTACGGTAAATAATCATGTAAACACTATTCTTTTTTTAAACTCCAACTTAAACCTGCCCTCCAGTGGGTTTAAGTTGGAGCTTAAAATCGCTCTTTTTTAGTCTCGGGCTATCTTTTTTACGCTCGAACTTGGTCTCCTGAACCCACGAGATTATCTTTTAGACTCGGGTTTAAATCGATGTGGACTCCTGAAGCCGATTTCTTAAGCTCGAGTTTATCCCTGTCACCTTTAAGCCGGGACTATCTTTAGTCCGAGTCTAACGTTAAACCCGAGCTCCTGAAGTCAATTTTTAAACTGCAGCTCAAATACCGGTTTGAACTGGTATTTAAGCCCGGACTAAAGATAAACCTGAACTCCTGAACCGCCCCTTAAAGTCAGATTTTTTACCCAACGACTTTATGCAATATGGAAGTACAGTTTAGGGCAGGTAAATCAAAAGCCAATATCTAAATTTGAACCTTCAACGTTCCAATTGTAGCAGACTGGGACACTGCACAGTCTGGTAATAATTTAGCAAACTACTTACACAACATGAATGCATTGTGAATAATAAATATTTGAATGATTGTTACCTAATTGATCCCAAAGTTGTCTACATTTGTCAGTCATTGGAGTGCTTTGTGATTTCCATAGTAACAACCTAGGATCTGACAGAAACTGGTCAGTAATTAAAGTTAACATCCGTGCTCCATTCGAGTCCCTTGCCCGAAGCATCTCTCTCACCTGAAAACCAATCAAAATTGGAATTGTTTATCTACAATATAAACATTTGGGGGAATTAATAAAAAGGTACCGAATTATTTTACAGATGTATAGGAAATTAAATTAAGACCATAAAATAGGACCCCTGATTCTTTTATAATACCTCAGAAGTTTTACATCCCTTACATAATGATTAAATTGGAATTTATAAAGGACATCTTCACTAATTAATAATTGTAACAACTTCAGAAAAATATTTTTTAACCTAACACATTAAGGCTCTTCTTTACCTTGAATAAAACTCCCGAGTGTACAGTATGATTTCAATGCAAAAGGCCTGACTCAAGCCGCAAAATCGTTGAAACATGCATTCGTAATACCGTGTTTCGGATTCTATTTATAAATTAATAATCTGGGGAACTACTTTAAGTTATAAAGAAGGCTTTATATTTTTTTCGTGTTACCTTAAAATATGGAAATTATTGCTTAAAACTCCCAAAAAATACGTTAAAAATAATCGATTTTTACTCATTTAAACTGTTGATTAAAAGGAGTTGCCGACGATTTCTTTCAATTATGAGGTATAAGACAAAAGCACAAAGCCTTTAAGAACAATTTAAGATGTTTCACAACTTTTTAGGTTGAAAAACGGCGTCCGAAACACGGTAATACGAAGTGCATATTTTTGCTGTTTTACGCAAGGTATAGAAGACCCTTAATAGGTTTGTAATATTTAGTGAGTAAATTATAACTCTTCATTCAATATCTACTCCTTGTAGACAAAACTGGTTTACAATAATTTTTCAACAACTAATAATAATGCTAAAATAAAACTTTGTATATTTTAAGACTGTGGTGTAGCTTATACTAAAGCAACAAATAACTTGTCTTTTGGTTAGGTACTTTAAAATTTCATAAGACTTAATTCAGAGTTACGCTTTTTATAGAAAAACAGGCAAATTTCAATAAGATCACCTTCTTTTCCCACTACACAAGCATCCATCGTCTTCACCCGGATTCAAAATGTAGACCGTGAGCTTTGGAATTAGTATGCTAACCCCTCAGCTACAAGACTGCCATATATAAACAAAAATTAGTTTATCTTATTAGGCAATGCTATGCATTTTTTAAATTCACACTTTACCTTTGCGAAAAGAGAATTGAGTTGTTTGTTTGCATTGTAGTAGCTGCCTTGAGACAAATAGGACTTAACCTGCTCACACACTTGTTCCTCGTCCAAGTGCCATGTGTGATCGTCGTCTGCGCTGGCTCCAGCAGTTGGGTCCGGAGCACCTAAACACATAAGAATTAAGTGATATCCACCTGTGTCAGTCAAACAATAACCAGGAATGTTTTTAGGGATGTAGCATTGTTTGCCTTCTCTCCAATGTTATTATAAAATAGAAAGTTTCATAATTTGTAATTACTGTATTAATAATTACAGGATACAGGATTTGTTCCACTGTTTTTAAAAATAAAAGTTCAATTTTGGTTCATTTTTTTACAAATTATCGTTAATTTTTAACAGTTTTATATAGACTATTTTTGTACATGAACAACTAATTTAAAATTTGTATTTATGAAAATAAATGATCAAATCAGTCTGAGCACCAACTATAAAAATTGTAGTTGTTTACCTCAAGAGATTTTAAAGGCTCCATTTTTATTTCTTATAAACTCCCTTTATTTGTCTTTTCAGCTGATTGGATTACTTTCTCTACAATATTTACACACCATTAGTATATCAGTGCAAATTTAAGTAAGTAAAAGTGAAGAAGCATCAAAATGTACCTGGAATTTGGTTGATTTCTGAACGTTGAAGTAGGATTTCATCAGCCAACTTTTGCGCAGTTGGTAGCACTTCGGTGTGGTGTTCAGAGATAAGATATTGAACAAATTTTTGTAGCTGTTGGCGATCCATTTGGAGCAAGGTTTCTGTAATATTGTTAAAAAACCATTGTTAACATATTCTATTAGTTAATCTTGAAAAACTTTAAGAAAATATTGGCCCAGATAAATTGTGTAGCTAATAACTATCAACCATCATGATAACAGAATGTATACAACACAACCACATCATAAATGGTTAATTATATTACAAAGAGTCCAAAATCATTTAAAATAAAAAAGAAGCAAATGAAAGAATTAAAACAAAAAGACTACTACAATATAAAAACAAACAAAGATTCATTGACTGTTATTAATACCATCAATTATTTATTAAAACTTTTTACTTTACAAATCTAATAAACTTTAAAATCTAGTGAACACAACACAAAGTAATAAAAAAAATAGGCTATGTTTGATTTTGAGGTTGGTTTATCAAGGAAGGCAAATATAATAGCCTAATATTCTTATTATTCAGCCATAGCAAAGGTTAGCTCTATTACATTCTAGGAACAATTAAGTAATACAGTCAAATTTTGGAAGAGAATTCGTCAAACACTAAGTTCCCAATTTTTTGTCAAGTAAAACCTAATGGATTACACTCACAGTCTATTAAAAAAATACTATCTTTTATTTATTTATCCACATAGATTAAAGAGTGGATATTACAATAGCAGCAGTTAGATTATAATAGGGTTCAATAATTGTGGTAGAAAAACGGGTAGGAAGTAAATACAAATTCAGCTAAATTTATGAGTGACATTAAAATACACTTAACTACAGGTGGAGAATCAAACATGAATATTAATGAAAAATTCCATAGAACATTAGAATACTGGTATTTACAGTCCTTGTAGTTCGGTTATTTTCACCTTATGCTCAATTTAAAATATAGTTTAACATTTTACATATACACGTACGGAATACAAAGAAAGACAAGTATTGCCCTATGAGTACCTTTCAAATTAGTCACAATTGTTTGATATTATATTTGTTAAACCATTTATAACAACTACACTGCAAAGCATTTTATTTCACTAACATACACACACCTAGTTATGATTATTAATTTCGTACACACATAGCTAAATTTATTACTATTAAAAGCGCCCTATTCATATCCAAACCATTATTAAAAAAATAATGGATTTTTTATCAGCGCACCAATCTTTCATATCTTTGAGGTTCTGCAAAAATGTAGATGATTTAGAAAAGTAAAAACTGTTTTACTAGAGTCTATTAAAAAAAAGTTTCTATTAAGTAGCTTTTACCAGGATTCAAGTTTTGTAAATCAACCTGTAATTTTGAAATTATGATGAATGTATACATTGGTAATATTAAAGGTAGGAAATTTATATGAGAAAGTTCTTACAATAAGAAGCAAAGAGTTAAATTGGAAAAATTAATTAAATACCACTTTTATTAAAACATATAGTATACTGATTCAATCAATAATTTTTAAACTAAAACGTTCAACGCTCGAATTTACTCACAAAACTGATTTGTGAGCCTAAACATCCACAATTTAAAACTTGCGTATTTATGTCGAATACACGCGAGGGGCGGGGGCAGCAGCCACCCCCTAACCACCAAAGTTTTTTCTTTGTGAGCCAAACAGTTTTTATCATTAGTTTTGATTTGAACCAACATTTTAGTTTCAGTCATTATGATATTTTTCAACTTTTTTACTGTATTTATTATGTTCTGCCATCCAACATCCAACCCTTAACCCTTCAATAGTATTAATATTGTGTGGTTGTGGTCAAATCTCAATTTAATTTAATCAGGAACAGGACAAATCTTCTATCTTGGCTTTACTTGAACCAGGGACCTCATGTTTGTAATTTGTAATTTTATAAGTTTATTTTTACATTCTGATCACTTATATGTAGATGTATACAATGTTTGTAAGATCAATTAGTTATTAAAGTTAGTTTACCTAAGCAAAAAACTAGTACCTGGGCCACCAAGCAAAATTTATGCAAATACGAATCACTGGATTGTATCTATAATGTATCTATTCGCCTACTTAGTGACTTCAAAGTGGTATATAAAAGAAGTTCAGAGTTTACATAGCCAAAAAGAGCTACTTAGCACATTTTTGCAGACATTATACCTAGCGCATTCGTTCCTGATGTCAAAAACCCCTATATGCAAATTTTCATCCACATCGTTAAATAAATGTATATACAAATATACATGAATTGCTTGTTTAATAAGATTAAATTAGATACAGTACTGGCCTTTGTTTAATGGCTAACATATACTTTCTTTTATTCTTAATCAATAGAGTTAACATTTTATATTGTATTGTATTGTTTTTCTTTTCTTATTTGTCTTCTCTCTTTATTTTTAAACGTTTTCCTATGTTAGCTTTTAACTTTTTGTAACATTTTCCTCTTTTCTTTTTAAAATCTTATATTGGAAAAAAGAATGCATGAAATACAGGGTCAGGGTGTAAAAGATCTAAGTTCTATCTTCTAAGTTCTAAGATCTAAGTTCTATATATGATGAAATATATGATGTATGATGTGTCTTTTATTCTTTCGGTTAAGATTGTTTTATGCACATGCACATATCAGCTTACACTTAAAAATATTAAACTGTGCACAGTATATTATTGCTTGCCAACTTTATGAACTACTATAGTGGCCTAACGTACACCAGCCATCAGCCTGTCAGCAATTAGATAATATATACACACACACAAACATTACATACAGTTTGACTGACCAGCAAGACCCAACAGCCAAGGTCAAGCGCTGGCATTATGTAAGCAAAACTGAATCCCATACCAAAAACACAATGGTCCAAATTAATACTAATACTAGTATGAGTATGTGATTTTAAGAAATACCATGTATTAGTACTAGTGTTAAATATACATATACTAGCTGGTCCGACCCGGCTTTGCACGGATAGACAAATCAAAGTTAAATGTATATTAACAAAAATATATTATATCAATAAATATATTATACTATGTATTTCTTATGGGGATTTTTAGTAACTTGAACCCCCAAACCTCCCCTAAAATTTCGATTTAAAAAAAAACTCTTTCTTAGCGAGCACCTAGAGGAAGCTACATAATAAATTTCATTCCAATCCGTTCGGTGTTTCTTTTTAGTAACTTCGACCCCCAAACCCCCCTAAAATTTCGAATTTTTTAAAACCCTTTCTTAGCGAGTACCTAGGGCCCTAGAGGAAGCTACATACCAAATTTCATTCCAATCCGTTCGATGGTTTTTTGTAGTAACTTTGACCCATAAAATTTCGAATTTTTTTAAAAACTTTCTTAGCGAGCACCTATGGCCCAAGGGGAAGCTACATACCAAATTTCATTCCAATCCGTTCCATGGTTTTAAAGAAATCGTGATTTTGTAAGTTTAACCCCAACCCCCCTAAAATTTCGAATTCTTTTAAACCCTTTCTTAGCGAGCATCTATGGCCCTAGAGGAAGCTACATACCAAATTTCATTCCAATCCGTTCGGTAGGTTTTGATAAATCGTGATTTAGTAACTTTGACCCCCCCCCTAAAATTTCGAATTTTCGGAAACCCTTTCTTAGTGCGCGTCTAGAGCCTATAAAGAGTATTAGTGCCAAATTTCATGTTTGAAGGCCACATGGTTTTGGAGAAACTGTGATGAGTCAATGGTATTTGGCTTTTATAAAGTATAAATTATCAATCAAGATTTTCAAAATCCATTATTTTAATTTAGATTTAAAAATAACCAATTGAATTCTTCTTCCACTTCATTTGGACTTTGGTCAAATATTTTAGACCCAAGGAGTTCAACTGATTGTTGAATCAAGTGTACAAGTGCAGCTTACTAGATAAGTAATGGTGTTTTCATTACTACCCCACCAAGGTAAAATGTTTTCAATAATTTAAGAGTTATTTTTTACTTTTTTACAAGCTGCAAACACAATCATAGCACCAAATTTCTTACACAAGCAAAACAGTTATTTTCACTGTATCATTTAAAAAAATGCATTTAAAACAATTTTCATTAAAAAAATCAAATCTAATGAGGTTAAAGTCCAATTTTATACTATTGAGGCGACATTTAATTTCTATTCAATTAACTTTTGAAAAGGTTTTAATTTGAAAACCGAGCAATTCAGAGTCAAATAAATTAAGATTTATGCTATCATTTTTTACAGGTATATTTTAGAAAATCAAAATATGTTAGTTTCCAAGACAGAGATCCCTACAGATAACTGTTGTATTTTATAACCATTACAATATAATTTAAACATCTAGATGTAAGATAAAAGAAAATTAATACATTAAAAACTAGCCAAACTCATAGCTCGACATAGGCTATTGAGTATAATTAACCCTGAAGACCTCCTCCTGACTATGCAGGGAGGCCCCTTGCTAACTATAAAAACTTGACAATAGTGGCATAGCTACGTCATTAATTTCATTTTTTGTGAACAATCGCTCTTCATCTACTAGAACCACAATCCACATGTGTGAGTTAACGATGAAAACAGCTATTTTTAAATCTTATTGTTACTTTCTCAAAATATCTATTCTTTATTATAAAAAAAAATAGTTACATAGTTCTAATTAATTCGAACTGCCTTGTTTCATTTGTAGTTAGTTGAATACATTTTCATACAAGTAGGCCTACAGTTTTCTATTTTGTATGGTTTTAGATACTTTTTTATAAAATCTACTGAACACAGAAATAAATACACAAGACAAAAACAATTTATTCAAAATCACAAGTAAGAAATCATTGTCAAATAAAAAATATCCATCAACAACATAGCTACAACCGAAAAAAACACTTAAGGTTCCAGTCCCTAAATTCAAAACGGTGAAGTTGGCTACAATTTCAATGTTAACCTAACATAACCATACCTTTACTTTTAAGCATATTTTTGTGTTATTTTCGTCAAAAAACAAAAGCTGTATTTTTTTCTTAAAGTAAAATAAATTGTGGGTGTTGGATTTGCTAAGGTTTTCTGCAATATCTCTTTTTGCAACTGAGTAAAAAATTCATAAAGTATAGGCCTACTATTTATATCATACGTTATGAAAACAATACAACGATTTTTTTGAAAATGTGTTCGGCAATCAACATCCGTTTTTGACAATACTTCAAAATGAAGCCAAATTTTTAAATTTTTTCCACGAATTAACAGGGGAAAATGACTTATTCTGTAGCATTGCTCTTATGAGAATCAGATTCAATATAGCGGACAAGGTATCCTCTCCTTAACCTTCATTCAACGCTTTATTAGCGACACCTTGACAATGGAAGATCCCGGACAAATATTTAACCGACCTAAAACTTCAAGGTATGACATCAACTCCAATGAACCAAAAGTGTTTTAAAGAATCGTATAAATTTAAACAATATGTCGTAAGATTTAGTTCTGTATAAAAAAAAAAATACAATTCAATTCACAAGGAAAAAAAACAATGTAGTATGTAGACCTACCGTCCCTACAACGAGCAACCAGTCAAACAATTTCGCTTAAAATATTTAGTAGGATTTTATAATTATTTTAATATGAAAAAACTGCAATTAACAACAAAATACAGTAATACTAAACACTAAACTTAACAGTTATTAACTTTCATATATCAATAATCCAACAAAACTGTTGATCTAAATATGGGCCTATTCACACGTTTACTAAGCGATTTTAAGGTGCTAAAATCGAACCGCCAAAACGTTGATATATTTTGTAGTTTCATTAGACCCCAAACACTATTCATTATACCGTTTAGGCAAGTTCGATTTTGATGGATTTCATTGGTTATGACTCTTAAAATCTGTGTTATCTCTGACTTGAGAGTTTGACTTTATTATTTTCATAATGGTAGAAGTTTTAAGTATAATATTCAAATCCATTGCTAAAGACCATACACAGCCTACTTAGTGACGATCGAAGTGAGCTTTTACAAGACTATTTGGATATGATTAGGCTTACCAGACGTCCTCATTTACCGCGGACAGTCTGCTTTTTTAACCTCGTCCGCGGTTTTTAATTTGCATAAATAATTTTGTTTTATATAATAAATAAATTATAACTTAAAAACGAGTATAAATTTATAAAACAAATTGAAAATTGATAATGAGAGAGTGTCATGTAAACTTTGTGGTGCTGTTTTTTCAATATCGCACGGGGGCCGGGGAAACATTGAAGATCACTAGGTACGGAAAACACAAGAAGTCTGTTGTGGCATCTACGATAAAGGATAGTTTCTTTAATGGAAAAAAGCAGACCAAATTCAACTAATTTAGATATTGCCGCTAAAGAAACCGTTTTTGCCCTTCTTACGGCAAAACATAAGCTATGCTTTAAAAAGTCTGCTAGTAACTAGTAACTCTAAGCTTATAAAAAAAAAACTCTAAGCAAATTTTCGTCTGCACGCACAAACACAGAAGTTATTATCTGTAATGTTATTGCCCCTTTCACTCATCAATTTATCCTCAAAGATATTGAGAGTGTA
>JAGFPH010001108.1:204144-215493 GCA_018207615.1 Philaenus spumarius | reverse complement strand
TACTTCTCACTGAATGCTTCGTTTTACTTCTACACGATGGAAGCTTCTTTTTACCTTCAGGCTGAAACTTTGTTTTACATACACACTTTTAATGTTAGTTTTACTTTACCGCACGTTGAAAGCCTCGTTTTGTTTTACCTTCACGCTGAAGTTTTGTTTACTTCTTCTCCATGAATGCATCGTTTTGCGCGCTTAATTATATTTCTACACGATGAAGGCCTCGTTTTTCTTTTACTCGCTGAAAGCTTCTTTATACTAAAGTTTGGACATCTTAAAATTCGTTAAGTATTACTAGTACAGAGAGTGTCTTATAGGGTTTTTAGTGATGGGAATCGCCTAGTTGTTAAGTTTGGCAAACCTATATACATTTTAAACCCTCATAAATTTATTACTTTTTAAAATTGTAATGAATAAATGAGAGTAGCACTCAAACAAACCCAAACTAAAGGCAGTAGCTCAATGCGATTCCATCAGTTTGATCAAAAGAAGCCTATTTCCAGCAACACATAGTCAAGATAAATTATTAAAAAGAAAGTCGACGCCAGTTTCGCGAACCCTCGCCAACATTAGCACGGCTTCTGGCGTCTGTTCTTTAAAAGATGAGGCGTATTTCTATGAAGTGATTTCATCAGAATAACATCTGCCCTATTCTCAAGTATTTATTCATACATCTATTTTTCAAAATTATACTTTTGAAGATGTGAGCTTTTACGTTTTAAAGTTTTCTTATTACTTTTATGTAAATGATCAAAATAAGGAATGAGTAATCACAGTTAACTTGACAGACATTCGAGATGTTTAATTGAAACATATAGACTATACACATTTTTTAACTGCAAATAACGTTTTCAACACGGATGCATTTCAATACTGAATTATGTTTAAAGCAGATGTTATCAAGTTGTATTTATTTTGTATAGTTTTTGCATTATTTCTAGAAGTTATACATTCTGTTCGTTTACGTGTAGATACATATAAATATTTTACGAATTTAATTTGAGTTCTGTTTTACAACGTTTTATTGTCTTTCATAACCATCATTAAGCGTTTGGGGCTAAATATAAAAAGTATTTTCTCTGCAAATTATGACAAAGTAGTAGCTCAGCCTAGGCCGGGAACATTTTAACGGCTTTAGCACTAATTATAAAGCTTGCCTAAAATAAATGAATTTTAGACGCTGAACCCATAATTTCAATAAACGCAACAACAAAAAAACTGGTCGAATAGTAGCCTTCAGGTTATAAACCGTGTGAGTTTAGTATAAGATGTTAGATGTATCAACAAAGCTTTGTTCACAATAAATATAACAAATGTATTATGGTATGTGATTTTTTTAGTAATCTATCGAGTCAGTTAACGCCTACTTCTTGAAATAACAAATATTGTCAGTTTCTTAAACTATACAAACTTTGTGTTAGGTTAGTTTGATTACAAATTAAGTATAATATTTGTCAATTGACCCTCTGTGAATTAACGACTGTCAATTGTCTGTTTTGTAAAATAAGCAATCCCACACAACTGTCCCGGTCTGGTCCTTGAATTATGCAAGCTTGCCGAAGTACAGAATGAGGCCGTGGTAGCTTTGAAGTTTTAAATCAGATTTGCAATCTCAATCATGTTTAAGAAGTTTCTTATAAGATAGAATATTGGGGAGGGGCGTATAAAGGTAATGTTAAACTTAACATACTGTACGCCTACACGTTGTTGTTACGAATAACTTTAATATTATAATTTTAACATCTGTAATCATCAGATATTACTGTAAACATGTTGTAATTCAATAAAACACAATTTAACTTAAGAAGCTTTGCGAGGTTAAGTAGGATGGCAGGTTTGAGATTTAAGGCACTTTATTAGGTATGTCACAAACTTTCTCTGATCAAATAGAAAAGAACTAAACGCCACAAACTGTTACAGTTCAGATCAGAAGTTTAGCGATTTTTGTTCTCATTCCGAATCTGTCTGAAGAGTTACGCACTCATAGTGGTTGAACTAGCGCCTGTTATAGTGTCACGATTTGGATTAAATAATAGTGATGAAATAAACTAACGATCCACATAGTTTATACTTTTCAGTTTTATAGAACTGATAGTCTACAATTTTGTAAATAAATTGTTGAAAAACTTATTAAAATTACATATTCTTAATGCTTAATGCTTGTGGGCAGCGAGTGTAATTTCTAAAAACAATATTATTTTGAGTTTATTGTAATTATTTAGAGAGAGCAGGAATTTTGATGAGTATTTTCATTTTTGGAACCAACTGGATTCTGGAGGGGGGGGTTCAAAATTAAAATATAAACTGAATTAACCCCGGGAAAAAATAATTGTTCCAACTTTAAATTAAGAGACATTCCTGACTATCTGATGTAATCTGAACGGACGCAAATTGTCAGATTAGGAATTAGTTTCTTATCTGAGCGGCGGCCTGAGCTCAACTGTCAGATTGTGGCCTACTCGTAACTCTTTAAAGAGCGTGTCAATTATTATGTTTTATCATTATTCATTGTAACAATAGTAACCAATTTAATTAAAAAAATCAATAACCTTTTTCAATTTTCGAAGGTGAAAAACGTACAAAATAAGTGATAAATGGCCAATTTGAGAAAATGTTTTTCATATTACATTCTCATTTGCAATTACATAAAGGTAATCAGCTTAAAAATTGGGCATTTATTAATTGAATGTGAATTTATTTAAAGTGTTTTATAACAACATGATTTTTTTATATGAATCTCAATCGTACTTTGCTGTCTTAAATAGGAATTTTAATATATTAATTATTTCATTGAAATTAGTAACTTACCTTTAAAGTTAGCGCTTATGTTCTGTGTTAATACCTATAACTTGAATTTTTCAACGTCTTGTTGGCCACAAAATTACTTCCAAAACTTCGGCCTTTGTAATTAATTGTATATTGAGAATACGGAATAAGCTTCTCCATATTTCAAATGTACTGCAGAAGGAATTTCTAAAACGAAAAATACTGGTCTTTCTGATACTGGACGTGGAATAGAGGTTCCATAACGCCGAGCCATCATAATGTATACATTATTTATAGCAGGCATTACATTAGTTTCACCGGGCATGCACAGGAAATAGAACATCGATCGTTGGAACGCTGCCGTAGTTATATAGGTATTAAACTTTAATTACCCATATTAATTTTTTGTATTTGTTTTAATGATACCGGACATGCTGGTATTATAATTTCCTGTTCGTTTCTGTATTTGAGGCTCTTATAAGCCGTTGCGGGGAGTTTGTGGACCCTCATGTGTAACTCAAATGTATTCGAAACAAATTTTTCTACTTTATTACTTTTTAGCCAGCTGGACTAATGAAGGAAAAGGTACGATCGTATACCGAAAATAAATCGATCACAAGTAACTAAGCTTGAACGTAGTCTACTGTTTGAATGTTTCAATTGTAGCAGACTGAACAAGAGCGTTTAACCACTACGCCATTCTAACCAAGTACATTATAAAATAAAGCTAGTCACGGTTAGTCACTAACATAAAACATTTAGAACTTTCACTTGAGATATAGCATTGAAATAGTAAATTTCTATCCTATGTATGTATAAAGAGCTAGCTTAGACCTAAACATAAAGGGTGGAAACGCAGTACTACATTAAAAATAAACAAACAAAAGTTGAACACTTTACCTATAGGCCTACTGTACGTAATAAAAAAACCATTTCAAATCTCTTAAATAACAACAGCTGAAAAGAAAAGAGAAAATACAAAACTTTCAAGAACACTTTGACGTCAAATATTTATTAAATAAAGTAAAATACCAAACCACCCAAAACACAAACAATATAAAATAAATGCAAAAAATTACAAAAGTAAAAAATAATAACACAAATATAATACAAATATAAAATTTAAATAATTGAAATTGTATGCAATGCGTAAGGCGAAGAAACATTGATATGCTATAATATGACAAAAACTTTCATACGTACTAGGGGCTCTGCCCCTGGACGCTCCGCGTTCCAACCCCGCCTCGGCCTTCGGCCTCAAATGGCTGCTTCGCTTCGCTCGCAGTTGGAAAATTTTACCTAATCTAAAAAAAACTGGTAGTTGTGAAGAATTATAATAAAACCTGATTCTAATAATTAGCCCAATTGGTGTTTTGGTTCATTGTAGGCCCACCCTAAAATTATGTTCAGTTTTTGATCCAAATTAGCTGTTTTATATATAATAGGTTTGTAACAACCAATGTTTGAATTGAATTAAAATATAGTTAGCATTTTTCGTTGATTTTTGTTTGTGTTTGTTTTTAGTTTGTCAATGTAACCTCAAAAAGGTAATATTCTTCAAATTTTCTAATTAATGTTGCTATGGTAATGAAAGTAAACAAACATGTGTGTTGCTAAGTTTTTTATACGAACAGCTGTTTTTGTGCCCCTGATAAAATCAGCTGTTTTTGATAAAATCAATAGAAATCTTTCTTCCATAAGATTAACATTGAAACTTTGAGGGCCACTGGGGCGTAGCCCTAATGTCCTAGGACTCCGGTAAATGGCCTAAAACCTTCCCAGGGTTAACCTGTGTTACTATGCAAAATTTAAAAGCAATCGGATGAACGGTATACGAACGCAAAGTGGACAAAGAACCAAAAAAAAACCCCCATTAGGAATACACAGCAGAAATTTGCATTTGATTATAACGTTTGTAAGGCGAAAGATACATGATTTGTAATGCTTGATGACATATCTGTGAATGATTACCAGCAATTTAAAAAAAAAAAATAAGGAAATCGGCCGGATAGAATGGCCGTACTGACTGCCACAAGTTTTCATAAATTCTTTTAATATATAGATAAAATGTTTCCGTATGTTTTAAATTGTAGGCTAATGCTGGACATAATTTTATAAGAAAATCAAAAGAATTTTGAAAAGAGCATAAATAAAGCTCATGGCACTTGTGTTTTGAAATGTTTGAAAATCTCGTTTTCAAAAACGAGTCCAACTCCAAAAGTTAAGGTTTTACATTTTACGCCCGATTTTCATCAAATCTACTTTCATTAGGTATTTAGTTTGATCGAAAACTATATCGAAAATGGCAGCAGAAATGCCAAGTTTGTCATTTAGAAGTGAAAACTGAAAAATAGAACCTTCTTAGAGCGTTAATTACATACCTGACATCAACTGATAAAGTAAAACGCTTGGAACTTCAAATTATAAAAGTAGAAACGAAAGGCGAAAATATTGAGTGATGCAGCATGGTTACACAATTAAATGTTTGATGTAGGTGTTTCAGGGACGTTGCTACAACAAATTATTGGGAGGGGGGGAGGATCAAAATCTAAAATTTCCCCCAACATTTGTGGTGGGAGTTCCTTATGCGCAGAAGGGGCTCTGGGTTATGTTGTGTGGTTGTATGGAATAAATCCCAGAGAAGATGGGACCTTGGAGACTCTCCCTCGGATTCTTTTTGAAAAATTGAATTCTCTAAATAGGGTTTTTAACACCGCAGGTGCTATATTGACTTTAAGACGTAATATTTTACAAGAATTTCAACGTGTTCATCACATTATTGAAAAACATTCGCTATATTTTTCCCACCATTTTCTTTCCCCCAATATTTGCCGCAAACTTAAAAATTTCCACATTTTGGGGAAAAAATCCCAATCTGGCAACACTGGTCTGGCGGCCTGGCGCAGTGCATGGCATGTCAGTGTTGCCACAATAACAAGGGTTGGAACTAAATTTCCCAGAACATCATTTAAAAGAAGACAATGCATTTATTTGGTACAGAAATATTTGGATTTTCCCAAAATTTTTGGATTGGAAATTACAACTTGCTTGTTATTTGTGAATGTTGGTAATTATTAATAACAAAAACTTTCGAAAACCAAACCCAAAGTTGAAGTTTTTGAGGGTTTTGCGTGGAATTTAATCCAAAAAATCAAAATTCCAACTTTTTTTTCAAAATCTCAAATTTTCCAACTTTTTGGATTTTAAGATTATTTGGGGGCGACGCCTCCTTGCCTCCTTTAGCCCTGACGTGTTTGTCAAGAATTGTTTGAAGAAGTTTCCAAGAAGGAGAAACGTCGCACATAAGCATACGCAAAACTAACTTTGACGGTTTTCAACTTATACTGTACTAGCTGACCCGTACGGCGTTGCCCGTGGTGGTTGGTATTTTCTGTCTTTTTAACGTAATTGTATTCTTTTTAAGTGTTCAGTCAGTGAGTGGTATTTGGCTTTTACATATATAGATCTTAAATAATAAAAGCACTATTGTCATAATAATAAAAGATCTGAAATTATGATTTTAGTAACTTTGATCCCCCTAAACCCCTCATAAAATTTCTAAATTTTTCATACTCTTTCTTAGTGAGCACCTATGGCCCTAGAGGAAGCTACATACCAAATTTTATTCCAATCCGTTCAGTAATTTTGAAGAAATCGTGTTTTAATAACTTTGATCCTCCCAAACCTCCCCTAAAATTTCGATTTTTTTTAAAAACCTTTCTTAGTGAGCACCTATGGCCCTAGAGGAAGCTACATACTAAATTTCATTCCAATCCGTTCGGTACTTTTGAATAAATCGTGATTTAATAACTTTGATCCCCGCCCTAAAATTTCGAATTTTTTGAAACCCTTTCTTAGCGAGCGCCTATCGCCCTAGAGGAAGCTACATACCAAATTTCATTCAAATCCGTTAGGTAGTTTTGAAGAAATAGTTTTTTAATAATTTTGATCCTCCCAAACCCCCCTTAAAATTTCATTTTTTTTCAAACCCTTTCTTAGTGAGCACCTATGGCCCTAGAGGAAGCTACATACTAAATTTCATTTCAATCCGTTCGGTAGTTTTTGAGAAATCGTGATGAGTGAGTGAGTGAGTGGTATTTCGCTTTTATATATACAGTGTGATTGAAAAGTCCCGGAACGGTGTAATATATTTTTTACCATTATAGATAAAGTAATGAGACTTGGTATATCAATAATAGCCATAAATGTCTACTCTTTTAAGGTATTATCACTTTTTTATCCCTTAAGGGGGACGGCCCACGAGGAGTCAGACAAAATTCTTAGATAGCAGCATAGGTCGAGTTTGGTATCAAATTAAAGGTCTTAGTTAGTAGAACACATTGCCGAAAACCGGACTTCGAAAGGTCCACTCTAACCAAAATGGCGGCCCTAAACGTGTTGAAATAAATTGACATAAAGTTGCTAATATCTCGAAAAGGAAGAATGTTTAGAAAAAATTTCAAGAGACAAAAAATGTTTATTTCAAAGTGCTTGACCTAAACAAAGTGCTCCCAAATCAATTTCGTAAATTTTACTTTTTTTTTTAATTTTTTAAGATGAAGGAGTAAAAATAAAATTTACGAAATCGATTTGGAAGTAATTTTTTAGGTCAAGTACTTTGAAATAAACATTTTTTGTCTCTGGAAATTTTTTCTAAAAATTCTTCCTTTTCGAGATATTAGCAACTTTATGTCAATTTATTTCAACACGTTTAGGGCCGCCATTTTGGTTAGAGTGGACCTTTCGAAGTCCGGTTTGCGGCAATGTGTTCTACTAACTAAGACCTTTAATTTGATACCAAACTCGAACTATGCTGCTATTTAAGAATTTTGTCTGACTCCTCGTGGGCCGTCCCCCTTAAGGGATAAAAAAGTGATAATACCTTAAAAGAGTAGACATTTATGGCTATTATTGATATACCAAGTCTCATTACTTTATCTATAATGGTAAAAAATATATTACACCGTTCCGGGACTTTTCAATCACACTGTATAGATTAAACCAACAATTGTGAGGGAATATTAGACTACGTACAAATTTAGATCAGAGATGATTAACGTTTTAATCAAACTTGGGGCTTCAAAAATAGGACAAAAATTATAATCTCCATTAATGATTGAAAATTGTACTCATAATATTAAACTAAAGACTAAAACTACGAACTGTAATAAGATTTTTGAAGAATAATTTGGATTTTTGCAAATATTAAAAAAAGTACATTATAGACTGTTATATAGCCTTACAAGATATTAAATTTTACTATAAAGACCTAGTGATAATTTAGAGTATTTAGTCACCTAGATTAAAACATTTTTTTAAAGTTTTAATTTTTAGAGTAGGCCTACTATTTATAATTATTGAAAACTTGCAATTTCCAGTCAGTTATTTCCCCGTAATTTCCATGCATTTTACTGACCACGTTTTTGGGACTTTTAAATTAAAAATGTTACTTGATTTAAGAGATATTGTAAGTAAACCTGCAAGATTAAAAATCGTCCAAGATTTTGGTTAGCGTGAGTAACGTTAACGATGTTGCCCGTGCGGTTTGGCGAGATGGCCTTCGCATTTAACTAAATTTGACCAACATTTTGAGACAATTTCCGAGAAGTAGGTTATGGCCTTCAATGAGGTAATGTTTACAATCACCTGCACTCGGTCAAAATGTTATGGCTGACTTAGAGCCCTTAGGGTTTTACAACATTTGGAGGTATTTGGAGGTATATAGTATCGATGTAGTTGATGACAGAAATTCTTCAGGTGACAATACGATAGAAGTATTCCCTAAATCGTTAGGCGTTTCTTTGTGCTCAAAGGATTTTATAATGCATCAATTATTGCTCCAAGACATCCAGAATTTTAATTTTATAAAAATTGTTTCGATTGATCCTAAACAGTTCTGAACAGTGGACTATGCATCAAACGGTTATGTCATTATGAAAGCAATCATAACATTAATTTTCTGTTTACTAAAACTAAATGCACTTATTTATTAAGAATATAAAGCAAATACAAACAAGATGAAAAGATAGAACACTTTTTCGAGACTTCGGCTCGTGTGTTTTTTTTTTTTTAAATACTCAAAAATGTGACTTTTTGCACGTCACGTTGCTGTCACGCTATCCAGAAAGCTGAAAAGTTTTTCTACTCTCCACAATAAAACTACGAAGATTTTGGCACCACCAAAAGTTTTCTACGACGTCCGTGAGTGCATATATCGTGTCCACAGGCAGACAGCCACACATACAGACACAACATTTTGTATTGCTTTATTGTGTTCAGAGACTTCGAAAACGTCGAGAAAAAGTCTTGAAAAGTAGGGGTAAAATTTTTAGAATTTTCGCAAGATTTCAATACTTTGGCATTTTAATGCGAGCCGAAGTATTTGTGAAAAAGTATGTCCATAGTAAAAATATGAAAATTTTACATAATTCCTGTAGCTTACTACTTCAAACACACCTTACAATAAAACCACGCGAAAGATCAAACGAAGTCTCTCAGTCTGGATATGCTAAATACTCCATCAATTGTTGAAAGCTCTTCAGATATATTGTTTACCTATGCCTGGCAGTTTACAAGGCCTCGATTAAAGCAAGGTGTAAACAATAATTGTACCAACATAATGATGTGCGTCACAATTATCTACAATTACCTACAAAAGTTGGTTGCTTATTACAGCTGGGAAACTTATGACATTTAACGTTCAATAAAGACACTTTGTTAGGTTTAGTTGTAATTTTCCTAACAAATGCAAGGGTTATTTTTTCGCATTCTTCTTAAATCTACTTTGTCTATGAGTGCATAAGTTTTGAGTTACTGAACGAGATTTAGGAGTTTTCAAAAATAAACTACAGATAGGGGAAAGTAATTTTCGTTTTTTAAACGTAAAACCCCGATAAAACAATATTATTTATTTTAGACCTAGGAGTTGAGAAAGCTTCAGACGTAATGTACGCTCGTCCGAAAATAAAAAAAAACAATATTTTACTTATCAAGGAAATTGTTACTCCGTCACATTAACTTGCTGTCAAATAATAGCAAAATAATTTAACGATCTGTTGCAACGAGAAACATAAATCCAAAGTTACGTAATTGTTTACAACCATAATTGTGTTAATAAATGTGTAACTCCAATATAGACACGGTATTAAAGGGAAACGCTCCAAGTGGTTTAATTGGCAAAGGTAGCCTTGATAAAGCATCGGTACAGTTCAGCTTTAATGGAAAGCAACAAATAGCACAAGAGGAGAAAGGGGGAGGAGGGGGAATTCTCTCCGTTTCAATGTCGAGAGAAAGAGAGGACAAAATCGCAGACATCCCCCTCCCCCCTCAAACTTCAAGGTCAACACTGCCTCTGTCTGGATAAATAACAGCTGTTTTGGTCAAATGTTTATTTTTAGGTTAACATATTACGTAACTATTACGTACAATTAATCGTGTTTAATGAGCAGTATTAGAAGTTGGAGGTTTTAATAAGAACATTGTGTTAATAAGAAGAGGATTTCACAAATTGCATTTATATTACGATCTTTAAAAATTACAAATTACTCCAAATGCTTTAAATTTTGATTTATTTGCATTATAGTATATGTTTTCAGTTGACTTTTCATTATATATTCAATTTTTCAGTTGACGTGGCTCCAACTTTCCTCTGATATTAAATTTAATTATACTGTAGTAGCTTTTCTTTATATTATAGAATATTGAAATAAAGAAGAAAACAAACTACGAATAAAATTAGAACAAATAATTATATTGAAAGACCTCAAGCCGAAAGCTACACATTTTGTAATTGAAACAAATTTTCATTGCAGGAGTGAACACGAATTGTGAGTTTATTGTAATATAAACAAATTTGTAAGCGACCTATAACATGAACCCTATTTTGGAAGTCAAAGTCATCCACCGCTGCTATTAATCGCGTACGATTTATTTTAAACAACACGAAACTAATTTTAATTTGTTGAAATTATAGCGAATTAAGTGAAAAAATATGGAAGGAAGTGGCTAATTGTTTGGAAAAATTAAACTCAAACTGTATTTTGTAAAACTTTATTTTCCGAAAACCACGTATTATAAATTAGTTATTTCACTCTGTATTCTCTGTAGGCTGAATAGCTTTAAAATATTATTATTTTTAACCTGAATTTTAATCAGAACTTTTCTCAGTAAAAAAGTTAAGTTTTTACTTTAGAGACTGAAGTGTTTAAACTACAATATAAAAGATAATAATGTTTTAAAGTGCACAACTTCACCAACATACACCAACTAACATACACCAACTAACATTCGCCAACTAAACAAGACTTATAAGGCAAACGTATAAATTCAATTTGTTAATCAAACGGTAAACGTGGACGTTTAGGAAATGGAGTTGTAAATACCGAGGAACACATCCTCTGAACGAAATCAATCTAACTCGACGTATAACAAAATTGAAACACTTTCAAATAGTACTCCTCAGTTAAGGGTGTGCACTGTGCAATACCACTCGAGTAAAAGCACCGAATCTGGTGAGCGGAGCCAACCTTGATAACGCTGGCCTATGATATTACATTGGTAATGAGCTCGAGCGCGACTACAATCTCA
>JAGFPH010001108.1:191510-204134 GCA_018207615.1 Philaenus spumarius | reverse complement strand
ACATTGGTAATGAGCTCGAGCGCGACTACAATATCACTTGACGTATAACAAAATTGAAAAATTTTCAAATAGTACCCCTCAGTTAAGGGGTGCACTGTGTAATAACACTCGAGTAAAAGCATCGAATCTGGTGAGCGGAGCCAACCTTGATAACGATGGCCAATGATATTACATAGGTAATAAGCTCGAGCGCGACTACAATATCACTTGTAACAAAATTGAAACACTTTCAAATAGTACCCCTCAGTTAAGGGTGTGCACTGTGCAATAGCACTCGAGTAAAAGCATCGAATCTGGTGAGCGGAGCCAACCTTGATAACGCTGGCCTATGATATTACATTGGTAATGAGCTCGAGCGCGACTACAATATCACTTGACGTATAAAAAAATTGAAACACTTTCAAATAGTACTCCTCAGTTAAGGGTGTGCACTGTGCATTACCACTCGAGTAAAAGCATCGAATCTGGTGAGCGGAGCCAACCTTGAAAACGATGGCCTACGATTTGTACACACTTTAGTTTTTATTAATGCCGGTCTTATTTTTTACTTTCCACCATGCGAGTACGACATTTACATTTGCAGAAAGCTCCAATGTATAGTTAGTAGGTAACAAAATTCGCCCCGATGTTTTACTGCTATCAAGTGACTCGACTGAAAATCATGTTTTTCTTCTTGTTCCTTATCAAATATCTTTAATAAAAATGTATAGTTTACAATTTGCGTTACCTACGAATTTTATTATAAATGTGATTTTCACGAACGATGTTCTGCAAATTACAAAAGATTATCTTCAAAATTATACATGTAAGATAAGTTATATTGAAAAGGACTGTATGGGACTGTTTCGTCCTGGTATTCCGCACCCTTAATCTTGTTATCATCGCGAATATTATTGACACTTATAAACGTTTACAAATTTTCATTATTATGGATATAGAATCATTTCCACAGTAGCTCTATTACATATAATTCCCAAGAATTATTTGCATTTTAGAAACAAAAGTAGTTTTTGTCTCACAACTAATTATTACAAATAAGATTTGAATATAAATGTTAAGAGTATATTGTTGGTTATTAATGAACTTCGGAAATGTTCATCATATTCTCAATTAATATTCGTATAAGTCGTTTGTTTTGATAGCGCTTGCAGGAAGAACAGAAAGCCTTGTGGCGGGGAGGCTTAGCCGGGTCGAATCTCGAATCGCTCCCCCCACCACTAAACAGTGAGTAGAAGACTATCTGCATGCTCAAGGTCAAGCTCCTTTTCACATAACAAACAACATAATATTGTATAGAAAATCAGCAATAAGTTTAATTTAACTACATATGTCAGTTTTATTTTAAATCGACATCAATAGCTCGGGTAATTGTTACTATTTCTTTGCCACAACCAAAGATTATTCCCGTATTGAGATATGTTTCGTATTTTTGTATTCTAAAAACGAATTAATTAACACTAATAAAGACCCAGAAAAATAAATTCACCCTAAAAAAATGAAGAAAAAAATAGCCTGAAGTTCTAACTTATTTAGTAGGCCTACTGTATCTAGTGCCAGTATGTTTCAAGCAAACCAACCTAACTAATACTAAACAATAAACTTTATCGCTAATGGACTGAAATAGGCAAATAAACATGTTTGAAGAGCCAGAACAGTAAACAAGATAAGGTAAGATAAGGGAAATGGCCAGCTATACATCGACGAAAGTAAATCTCCAATAGCGTGTGATGAAACGTCGCAAGCGACAATAGTTTTTCGTCAGATGACGTCTTTTAAAATAATTCGTATTTTTTTCCGTGCCTTGAATTATGTTAAATTAAATGTTAGAATATATAAATATATAACATATCTCAATACGGGAACATTTGCTTGAAACATACTGGGATTAGAGACTATAAATTAAATCTTCAGGCTTATATTTTTGTTTTCCATTTTTTAAGGTAAATTTACTTTTCCGGGCCTTTAATAATGTTAATACATTGTTACAATACATAAATACGAAACAATTATCATAGCTCGTAATCAAGAAGAAAAAACGTTTGTAAAGGGTAGATATTTACAGTTGCAAACAAAATTTCAATAAAATTTACCAACAATTGATTTTTTATAACACTCCTAAAGCGTTTTACACAAATAGTTACTCATAAACCATTAAAATTACTGAAAAATTAAGTAAAAGAAGTTTATTTATAAAATAATTAAATTGCCTATAACGTTTTTCTGTGTTTATGTTGCATATACCACTGATCGATTTTATTTGAGACGATAAAACTCGAGAATTTGTTTTATATTATTACGTAACTATTTTAATAGTAATAAATGCAGCATTACACATTTCTTTTGCGAATATTTTATTTATAAAATAATGTTTATCGAATCAAACAACAAATTGTGTTTAATAAATAAAAAAGGATAAACTCGTAACTTCTGTTTTCGCTAAATCGAATAAGTCTTGAGGGATTTGTAAATATAATATTATTTTAATACACATCATAATATGAACATAAAGACAAGTTGTAATCTATCGACATTTAACCAACGCTAACATCTCTAACAAAAAATTTATTTTCCCTAGAATAAAGTCCATTCTAAACAGATGATTTAAAACAATGGATTATTGAATTCCGACCCTTAACTCTGCCATTCCCAGGGGAAAAGTTTGCCGATGGTAGCCTTCCCCCTTCTGTTTTATACGTAAAATAGTGCAAATCATTAAGCAAGTATTAATTAATAAAAACAAAGAACAAAACGAACCAGTCTTCTACACAATGGTCTGAAAGCTGTTCGACCACCGCCTATTTTAAGTACGTCAAGTGTATAAATAGTAAAAAAAATAATGGAGTAAATGCGATTGCGTCATATACCGGACAGCTGGGCCAACGTACTGGATCATTCATAAGTAGCATGACGTCACATCCTGATCGATATGATAGTACCAGTGCGCTCCTAGCGTTGAGGAGGAGAAGCTTACACTCTCACTTATATCCGATCCTTGTGATCGTTATTTGACTCGGCTAGCTTGTAGTGTGCGAGCTCGTCTTTCCCATTGTAAATCGATGCTATGTTTAGTCATGGATTAATTGATAAACGCAATGTTGCCAATAATATTCATTCACAGCTAGGACGACAAAATAATAGTCTTTTGCTTATTACACAAAATGCGAAACAACTAAGTTTCCAGTACTGTAGGGAATTTTTTTTATAATCGGTCCTTCAAAATTGGAAATTAAAAGACAATTATTAAATATTTTCCTACAAGATTCGTCGATTAGATAGGTAAGATTTTTTATAAAAAATGCTTTCAACTTAATAGTTATTTATTGTAGCTTGTTTTTTCTTTCCATTCAATGTGTGAAACATTTAAAAAGTTGACTTTTAAGTAAAGTAAATAATCTTGTCTCAATTTAATTTATTTTACACTTTAACACGTCTTGTAACCCAACGTTAAA
Source organism: Philaenus spumarius (assembly GCA_018207615.1). Lineage (NCBI taxonomy): Eukaryota > Metazoa > Arthropoda > Insecta > Hemiptera > Aphrophoridae > Philaenus > Philaenus spumarius. The sequence continues at coordinate 200,685 of JAGFPH010001108.1, read as the reverse complement.
GACCCTATAAACTCGATAGTACAGTATAATATTTAAAAGTAGGAGAACTGCGAGTTAAAATAACTTCTCATTTCACCATACCGAGTGAGTGAGGAATATACTATTAGCCCAGTCAGTATAGGTTACAACTACCAGTAAATTGCAATACGGCTGAATTTTTTTTATAAGTACATTAAAGTATGTAGATTAACATAAAAAAAAGTTTACCAGTCTATCGATTTCCCAAAGTCGAAAAAAAATCGATTATCATTTTGTTTTTTCGATTATCCTTAATATTTCGAGCTGGGATGAAGATAGAGGAAAATAAAAAATACCACCGTAAAGGGGAGGTATTTTTCAACAAAAAAGGTCGTATGTATTTATTTCGTCCGAGCAATGGTTTGTCTGGAAAAAATTCGATAATGCAGGTATGTATTTTGCAGCAGGGGAAATCACTAAAAGGGGACATCTTATTCATATATGAAGCGTTGGCTCATTCTAAATTGGCCGAATTTTAATATATCGAATTGAAACTTGACATAGGAGTTAAAATATATATTTTAAACATTTATGCTGAGTCTCAGCTTGTTATCTTGAAAATGACCCGATCTAGGAGTCGATTTCGATTATCGATTTTAGGAGTACCGGACTCACGAACTAATTTTCAATCTTTTTTAAATTCGACAATTTTTGGAATATCAACATCAAATTTGTTTTACAAGTTGAGTACACCAGTGTAAATATTCTTAGTAAGTATGAACGATTTTTTAATGTTATTTTTTAAAACGAGGTGCTTGAAAATGGTCTTCTGTTTTACCTATCTCGTTTTAACTATAACACCTTTGGATTCAACGACTCCATTTTCGACATTTTTGAACATATCGATTTAATAATTGGTACAGAAGTTAAAAACACAATTGTTTTTTGCTATACTTATTTTAAAAACTATATTTAAAAAATTGACTAATCTGCAGCCGATTAACTCAAGCGTTTTGATGAAAAATCTAAAAAGGTCTAAAATTATACTTTTTTAAGTTACTTGTGCTTTGAAAAGTAAATAATAAAAAAGGTTTATACTCCTTGATCTTGTTTGAATCTATATAATTAACTTGTAAAAAAACTTTCAGGTTGATATTTTGAAAATTTTCTAAACTGGAGCTGTTTAAAATGAATCGGTGGGTCCGGTACTCCTATAAAATCGAGAAACCCATTAATAAGTCAAGTGGCTCTAGATGGGGTAATTTTCAAGATAACAAGCTGAGACTCAGCATAAATGTTTAAAATATATATTTTAACTCCTATGTCAAGTTTCAATTCGATATATTAAAATCCGGCCGATTTAGAATGAGAAAACGCTTCATATATGAATAAGATGTCCCCTTTTAGTGATTTCCCCTGCTGCAAAATACATACCTGCATTATCGAATTTTTTCCAGACAAACCATTGCTCGGACGAAATAAATACATATATGACCTTTTTTGTTGAAAAATACCTCCCCTACACGGTGGTATTTTTTATTTTCCTCTATCTTCATCCCAGCTAGAAAAAATAAGGATAATCGGGAAAAAAAATGATAATCGATTTTTTTTTCGACTTTGGGAAATCGATAGACTGGTAAACTTTTTTTTATGTTAATCTACATACTTTAATGTACTTATAAAAAAATTCAGCCGTATTGTAAATTACTGGAACTTTTGGTCTAAATTCACCTCTACCGACTGGCCTATATGTAATGTTATTCAAAATGTAATAACATTATACCCATGGCGAAGCCAATGCAAACAGATTATTGTATAATCTGATATTTTCCCGGAAATAATGATTGCGCGGTGACCTATACATAGATAATGTAAAACAGAGATCAAAGTAGACAATACCACGCATTTTAATTGCGACACGAGTTGTAATTTCACCATTAATATTAAAGTAATCAATAACCAACATTTCAAACAAATCTTGATATTAACAACTAAAGTAAACAAATATAATAATAATGTGACACCAGATGTTTGACTTATAATACAGTAAGCCTTTTGTTTGCGTTTACCTAATCTAAAAAAAAAAACTGTTAGTTGTGAAGAACCTGATTCTAAATGTGCCAAATTGGTTGCAAATAAACGTGTTTTGTTTCATTGTAGGCACACCTAAAATTATGTCAAGTTTTTTATTCAAATCAGCTGTTTTATTTATAATATGTAACAACAGAGGATTACATTGAATATAATACAGTAAGCATTTTCGTTGTTGTTTGATTTTAGTTTGTTAATCTAACCTAAAAAAAACCTGTTGGTTGTAAAGAATAATAAACTGATTCTAAATCTGATAAGTTGGTTGCTGTGGTAATGAATGTAAATAAACATGTTTTGCTAAGCTTTTGATCAGACCAGCTGTTTTCTAAGAAGTTTCGCTATTTTTACGCTTTGAAATAACAATTTTGAAAATCCTTTCTTAGTGTGCTTCTTCGATCCCATAAGAATATACCTTTAAATTTTCGTATTGGGTCTGTTCCAGTAAAAAAGGAAGCCACCGACGACTTCTCTATACGTCACTCTATAACCGTATCTAAACAGTGCAATTTCTTGCAGCTGATCGCTTTGACATTGCCTAATTTAAAACCATTTTATGAATCGATCTTTCGTAATTGAGTGCTGAAAAAAAAAAAACTGAATATTCTTTATAAAATTGCGAATCCGACTTGCGATTCACTTTTAATTGTACATGTTTTAATGTGTAAGGAAAAAGTTCAAACTTGGTACATAAAAAATGTTAATTACGTAACAAATTAACGGGGTTTTAAAAAAATGTGAAACGCAAAACGTATGCGTATTGTGGCTGTAGTTAAAATGAGACCTTGCAAACAATTTTATAATAAATAAACGGTACCAGGAACTGGCACATACTTTCTCACAAACATATTTAAATTATTAAACAGATTCACTGTGACTTCATAATTTTAGGTGGGGTAGGAGAGGTGATTTATTAAAGTATTAGATTAACTAATAAATATTACTATTATTATTATTATCTAGAGAGAAAACTATTCTATTCGATCGATTTCGAACAAATTTGCACCAAACACATCAACTAGGGCTAGATGCACGAAAAAAGATTTTGAATTTTTTTGAAAAACAACCCCCTTTATGGCCAAAAAACCCCCCAAAAATCAGTTATTATTATTGTTAGCTAAACAAGAACTTTTAGAAAGATGCGGTTTTTTGAATATGGTAGGGTTCATTAAAGGCTACAAATAAGCCAAATTTTATTAAAATCGTTAGAGCAGTTTTTTTTATAAAAAAATAATAACTGATTTTTTGGGGTTTTTTTGCCCAAAAGGAGGTTGTTTTTCAAAATTTTTCAAACCCGTTTTTCGTGCATCTATACAGGCCTACTCGACATGTCTGGTGCAAATTTGTTTGAAATCGATCGAATAATTTTCGCTCTAGCTTTGTATACATACAGACAGACATTGTGTAAAACCCATTTTTTTACACTCAGGGGGTCTCAAAACAGATATTCCCACAAAAATCTCAACATCGTTTTTTTTCGATCACTATACTTTCTCTATAGCTTACTATAGTATAGTGAGACAGTAAAACTAAACGAAGTAAATGGTTTTAGATTTAACATTGCTCTTACGGGATAAACATCCAAGATGGCCGCCACTACAGCTGACCCTACAGTAGTAGTTTTTGCTCCACGTTGATTTCATTCAGTCAAGACAAAGCCTCTTATATACATAGATATTTTGAAATATTTATTTTATAACTCTAAAAAGTACTTAAATAACTCGTGATAAAACCCATAAAAACTATAAAATAGTACAAATTTCAGTTCATGAAAACCAAATGTAATCCAAGCATAAAACTACCAACAAATCCAGGGAAATAACAAATTTGATTATTTCACTATGCTTTATATATTTAAAACTAACTTAAACGGACACACAAAAGGAGCCAAATTATCCGTTTTGTCCAACGAAAGCATTTGGTCAACTACTGGCTACCATTACTCGACGTAACCATGTTGCTCTTGACTGCCAAACCCTTCTCAACACCCAAGTGTTTCCCATCATAGAACTGTTGAAAGTATTGTCCTTCTATTATTGCATTAATGTCAATAGCTTTCTATTCTTGTGGCTTTCTCAAAATGCCCCTTGAAGCATCTCAGCTGCCCAGCATGCTACCATCCCTGCTCCGCCATATTGGATCCATTCCGCACAAGAATAATGCTCGAATTAACCATCTGCACCGCTGCCAGAAGACCCAACACAGTTTCCGTATACTTAAATATTGACTGCTGTTCTGGTTGTTTCATGTTTAGAATCGATTTTACGCATTTTACCGCAAACTGTTCACCAGAATAGTATTTATGGCTTCTTAAATAAAAAAACAAATAGTAAGTTTCCTTTTTTGACAATTTGGATTTAGTTTTTTTACAAAATTAGTTTATAGTTAATAATAAAATGCAAATTTGGTTTATACAGCGTGATCTTTTTAACTTTTAAGCAATGTTTAAATATAGGAGAACATCTTAATAAATGATCATAATAAAAACCAATTTCTGAAATTTAAAAACAATGACTGCAATTTTCCAAGAAACTTCTGATTTATTCTGTATTCGTAAATTTAATACTTTTTATTCTTTGTTTATTATTATTATTAATCTAACCGTTGTTGTGTACACTGGACTTGAAATTTTGATTTTTTTACTTTTGTAAGGATCCAGCAACGTATGGGTAGGAGCTAAAAAAGAATTAATTCCTATTTAAAAGATGCTTGAAATAGCTTTTATCAAGTACACATTTTTCCAACACAAATTTATTGTATGGCTGAAATAAGTTTTTCACAATTAACTTTCGACCGGCTATTAAAATATTATTAGTATGTTTCTAATTTGAATTTTTTAACGGAGTGATTTTATAAAACATCAAGCATCTTTTAAATGGAAATTATATTTTTAGCTTTACCCATAACCATAAGTAGCTGCAACAATGCAAAAATGTTACAATAGCTTACTTTTGAACTGTTGGGGGTACAAATAAGTTTTAAAGGGGAACTCCCCTTATTTTTGTAAGCTCTAAAATGACATGGAAATCGATTTTTGTAAGTACCAAATTTCATATAAAAATTGGGGGTTAAAAAATAAATAAAAACCTAATTTTTAATGAAAGTTGGCACTTTTTCAAACTTAATTTCTATGTCATTTTAGAGCTTTCAAAAATAAGCTGAATTCCCCATTAGAACTTATTTGTACCCCCAACGGTCCAAAAGTTACCTTTTGTAACACTTTAGGTGGGTATCAATTTTATTTGTAGGCCTATATTAAACCTCTATTTTCTGAATTTTAAGTGACTGTAAGTTCTAAAGAGGGTTAAGAAATACCCAAAAACAAAACATTCTTAAAATATTATTTTACACCTGAAAAAAAACATAAAATACAGGTTGTTCCATACAAAATTTCAAAGATGGCCGTCGTATTGGAACATGGCGGAAATTTTTTACATTTCACAAAATGGATTTTTAAACTTCATTGAAAACAAAGGAAGGTTCTCCATTTAAAGTACTCTGTAATATTTATAGTTCAAAAGTTAGCTATTTTAACATTTTAGGTGGGATAACCGGTATATCAAATGTGTTGTTTTACTCTTTTAAGAGTCTTATAGGCCCAGTTTTAATAATTTTAATATCGTTAGCAAACGCTTCTTGATATTCTCCAAAATAGTTAAGACAGTTTCTCTTGCATTAGGCCTACCTCACTGAAAACTTTGAAAGCCAGCGAATTTTCTTTGTTTTTTAAAATCGATTTTTATACAATTGATAGTAATAAACGAGTCCAAGTTTATTAAAATTGGTCCAGTATAAATAGTCGTTACAGAATCATATCGTTCGACAAAAACTACAATGTTTTAATAGGTTTTATTTTTTCTTAACTTCTTTACTTAATATCAGTTAGCTGATAAATGTAAATCTAACGCCAGTAAGGAGACTCGAACCTACGTCACTCTGCTCACCTTATACAAACAATGACTGAAATTTTCCAAGAAACTTCTGTTTTATTCTGTATTCGTAAATTTAATACTTTTTATTCTTTGTTTATTATTATTATTATTAATAATCCAACCGTTGTTGTGTACACTGGACTTGAAATTTGGATTTTTTTACTTTTGTAAGGATCCAGCAACGTATGGGTAGGAGCTAAAAAATAATTAATTCCTATTTAAAATATGCTTGAAATAGCTTTTATCAAGTACACATTTTTCCAACACAAATTTATTGTATGGCTGAAATAAGTTTTTCACAATTAACTTGCGACCGGCTATTAAAATATTATTAGTATGTTTCTAATTTGTATTTTTTTAAGGAGTGATTTTATTAAACATCAAGCATCTTTTAAATGCAAATTATATTTTTAGCTTTACCCATAACCATAAGTAGCTCCAACAATGCAAAAATTTTACAATGGCTATCTTTTGAACTGTTGAGGGTACAAATAAGTTTTAAAGGGGAACTCCCCTTATTTTTGTAAGCTCTAAAATGACATGGAAATCGATTTTTTAAGTACCAAATTTCATATAAAAATTGGGGGTTAAAAAATAAATAAAAACCTAATTTTTAATGAAAGTTGGCACTTTTTCAAACTTAATTTCTATGTCATTTTAGAGCTTTCAAAAATAAGCTGAGTTCTCCATTAAAACTTATTTGTACCCCCAACGGTCCAAAAGTTACCTATTGTAACACTTTAGGTGGTTATCAATTTTATTTGTAGGCCTAACGTCTGTTTTCTGAATTTTAAGTGACTGTAAGTCCTAAAGAGGGTTAAGAAATACCCAAAAACAAAACATTCTTAAAATATTGTTTTACACCTGAACAAACCATAAAATACAGATTGTTCCATACAAAATTTCAAAGATGGCCGCTGTATTGTAACATGGCGGCAATTTTTTACATTTCACAAAATGGATTTTTAAACTTCATTGAAAGGAAAGGAAGGATCCCCATTTAAAGTGCTCTGTAATATTTATAGTTCAAAAGTTAGCTATTTTAACATTTTAGGTGGGACAACCGGTATATGAAATGTATTTTTTTACTCTTTTAAGAGTCTTATAGGCCCAGTTTTAATCATTTTAGTATCGTTAGCAAACGCTTCTTGATATTCTCCAAAATAGTTAGACAGTTCTCACTGAAAACTTTAAAAGGCAGCGAATTTTCCGTTTTTTTTTAAATCGATTTTATACAAAATAATAAACGAGACCAAGTTTATTAAAATCGGTCCAGTATAAATAGGCTTTACAGAATCATATCATTCGATAAAAACTACAATGTTTTAATAGTTTTTATTTTTTCTTAACTTCTTTACTTAGTATCAGTTAGCTGGTAAATGTAAATCGAATGCCAGTAAGAAGGCTCGAACCTACGTCACTCTGCTCACCTTATACAATGCTGTACTCAGTATACTGCATTGAATGTAATTGCATAGCAATTAAACAACAAAAATATTATTAGCTGTATGTCAGCTGATTTTGAACAACAGTGGACAAATAAAGACAACGGACAGCCTCAAGAAATAAATGCTTAATAACAATTTATAACTCAATTTTAACGTCTATTTCTCATCAGGGATGAAGGTATATATAGAAGGGCAGTACTTACTAACATTCTATAAATTGTCTGCTTAAAATGTTTGAGGTTAGGGGCCGAAAATTAGGGTTTTTAATATAAATATTGTAACTTTGAATTGCATATTATCTACCCAAGAAAGAGTATACAATCGGTTTATATGTTTAAGCTGTAGACTATAGTTGTAGATTATATTTTTATTTACTTTTAGTTTAGGTAATCATAAAAGCAAATTGACAATAACAACAGTTTGTATGGAATCGCTATGAATAACTAGGATATATAAACAAAAACAATACAAATGTGTAATAATGTGGCTGACTGAACGTAAATGACTACTAATATGAACTGTAGTAATTTAAATGTCTTACATTTGTGTTGTTTCGACAACATTTTAAAATCGTAAATGATCTCTAATTAAAATACGGAATTGCAAATTTGATTGTTAAGTCCACAAAATGTATCAAATTAATACAAAAAATACAAACTCTTTAACAGGCAAACAGTAAATACATTAGGGGGAAAAAATCTAATAAAAAACCAACTGAACAACAACCAAAAATTATGACAGTAAAGTAGTTTGTTTAATGTTTTGTGAAACGCATTGTGTGAACCATATTTCAAGTGAAATGAATCATACTACGTTGAACAACAAAATATTTAATTTAAAAATTCCTAGAATATGACATCGAACGCCCCCGTCAGACGAAAATCAGAAACTTGGCGCATAGTTGAGTTTGGAAGTTATGATGTAAACGTGTATGGTAAGGATGGGGGAGTCGGTAGGATCAATACGGACAATACGTACCTCAGTGCCATGCCTAACCGCAGCCAAACGCCATACTGGAAGAGCTACTCGCTTTGCTAGCACAGAAAGGTTAAGTAGACGTGTGGCAAAAACGTTTGTGATGGTGGAAATTATATAATCAAAGAAACATATATAAGAAGGCAGATTATCCACAAGATTTAAGGCCAATAACTGATGAACCATATTTTGGGTTTATAAGCGTTTAAAAACCACCAACGAGTTATCATACCTTCAATCTGATGTTCAAAATCATGCTAGAAAAGTAATCAGCACCCATCTCAGATTGTTTTAATGTATATAAATTATGTAGACCAGTCATTATTATTTCTAACTCACACTCTAGCGCAGAAATATCCCACTGTTACAGAAATACTATAACAACAATAACAGTACACAATTAAATGGCAGATTAGCTATTTGGTAAGGATTTAATTATAAAGCCAGGTGATTAGGTATTAATAAGGATTTAATTATATAGCCAGCTGATTAGATATTTGGTAAGGATTTAATTATGGCCAGCTGATTAGCTATTTGGTAAGGATTTAATTATATATATAGCCAGCTGATTAGGTATTTGGTAATGATTTAATTACATAGCCAGCTGAATAGGTATTTGGTAAGAATTTAATTATGTAGTCAGGTGATTAGCTATTAATAAGGATTTAACTATATAGTCAGCTGAATAGGTATTTGGTAAGGATTTAATTACGTAGAAAGCTGATTAGGTATTTGGTAAGAATTTAATTATGTAGTCAGCTGATTAGCTATTTG
>JAGFPH010001108.1:108797-186397 GCA_018207615.1 Philaenus spumarius | reverse complement strand
TTTTGATTTAAGGGTTGAAACAACCCCTAAAACAATAAATATTAATTACTATACTTTCCTTAAAGCTAGAGAGTTCAAATTTTGTACATTTATTTATTATTAGCTAACATAGAACAAGTAAACTAGGTTTACATTTTGTCGCTGGTAAGGGGTGAAAATGTGATAACAACCCTTAAAACAATACAAATTAATTGTTATATTTTCCTTAAAGTTAGTTGGCTCAAAATTTGTACATTTATTTCTTACAACATACATAGAGTATTACAGATTTACATTTTGTCGCGTGCTGTTAAGGTGTGAAAATGGAGTAACAACCCCTACAAAAAAGGGGGTTGTTATACTTTCCTCAAAAAAAGACCTTAATAAATTAAGGAATTTAAAAACAAGGAACCACTATGTTACATCCTAATTAAAAATAAATAAAACATATTAGAATTTAATAGTAGGGTCTATTTATATAAAATAACCTGTTTGCATTTACTTCAACGCGAGTAACCGCGGGTGTTAGCGAGCGAAGTGAGCAGGGAGCGGAGCCCTCTAGTGGTATTTATATAAAAGTCAAAACTATCGAACACAGGGTAACAGTAATTCAGCGTCTATTAGTTTGACGTATGAACAAAGCGTAGGTAATAATTCATTTGCAAGACCAATTAAGTTGGACTCTAATTTAAGTTGGATTTACAAAACGTATGTCTTAAAATATATTTTGAAATTGGTATATTTATGTACCTTAATATGAAATAAAATGTCGTATTTTAAGTAGGGTATATTTTTCATTTATTAAAAAAGTTTCTGTGTTAGTAAATAAAAGTTCACAGTATTATAATAAAATAACCCCAGAAAGCAGGTTGTGCAGCAAAGCACAATTTTTAAACAATCAAAAACTTTCATGTTAAACGTAAATACGTAATTTATCTTTAAATAAGTAAAATCATAATAATCATACAGTAATTTTCTTTAAAGAACTCGTAACTTTTTTTGAAAATTATAACGACTGATACTCCTAATAAGCAAATAATGTTGGTAATTTTTTGATTTTTTTATCAAAATAGACCTGATTGCGTTAGAATAGACGACAAACAAAAACAATTCCATTTTCTTTTAAAATACAGTACTCGAAAATTAAAGTGTGAAATAGGGCGTCGCAAAAATATTTTAAAACTGTGCGTTTTAATTTGTAATTTTACTTGCCATGTGTTGATAATGAAGTAAGCCATTGTGTTTCAAATGAGACGTAAAAATACGGTTAGGGTAAGACGGACCAATTAATGCAACAGATAATGCGTTTAAGAAGGCACTGCTCAAAAAATGGTTCACCGTGGTAATTTTCCATTTCGAAATGGTAACGAAATTATAGCTAATTTCAAAATAAAAATTTACAAAATATATTTTTTAATAGCTTTTTCACAATAATGTGAACCGCTATTTACTAAGAATCCCGCTATTTAGTAAAGTATTGTTAGGTATAGTACTAATTATTCGACATTTATCTATATATTCCGTTTTTAGCGATTTTTCAAGAATGTATTGAAATCATAAAATTATGAAACATAATTTTTACATCCCAAAAATACTGCTCAAAATTAAATTCAAACTTGGAAATTTGAGTTGTGATTATTGCTAAACATAAGGGTTGGTATTTTTATATCTAATATATAAAATTTCAAATTACATAAATAAAATTTCAGTATGATGCCTTTATATTTTCCGGAGAAAATCGGCTGTGTCAAAGGGACGTAAATATATGATTCTATACGATTTTCGTTGTCTTCGTTTTTCTGCAATTACATCTGTTTTACTAATACTATTACTAATTCTTAAATTATTTGTGTTCCAGTGTCTAACAGTTTTAAAAAGAAAAAATCTACAAGAAATGATAACAGCACGTTTGCGAGTAAAATTAAATTAATTCAATATGGAGGACATTTTTGCTCCTAATCCTATCATTGTCTTCATTGATGTTACATTATTTCTCAGAATCTTATAACATATTAAGTTCACTAATTTTAAACGTAATTACTGTATTTGGTTTAAAACGTCATGTCAAGAACCTACTCGAAATTATCTAGATCTAGCCTCCAACGGTTTACTTCAACCTTGGGCGTTAAACACCTGCTTTTATAACCTTAATTAACTTTGGGCATTTCGTACGTTTCCCATTTAATTACTCCAGTTTCCTGTTCGTCGAAATAATTAATCCGTGCTCATCCTCCACAGTTTTTGTTTATCCGTGTTTTACAAATCATTAAAACACATTCCAATAATGAGAAATCTGCGAAATTGCTGATACAGACAGGAAGTCCAATAGGTAGGACCGGAAATACGGTGTTGCTTGATTTTTAATATAGAAACGTTTACGGTTACGTAAATTAACAACGTTCGATAATTTAAGGTCGAAATTACGAAGAAAAAAGTTGCATTTCTTTTTTTAATTATTTTGCTGATTTTACTCCTTGAAAACTAATGTAGTAATTTCAACACAAAGCAGTGATAAAATCAACATTTTGAAAAAGTACTGAAAAATAGGCATAAATATAAATACATCCTACTATTTCAATTTAAATCTGTTATGGATAATATAAAAAGTTAACCTCCAAAATGTATTTTTAGATCTGCACGTTGTTAGAGTAAAAGTACAACTTAAGCACCTAAGCCATTTTGGATGTATCATAACTATGAATATTAAACTTGATGTATGCCTACCGGTATTAATATTCATTATATGTACTGATGCAAGTTTTTCTGTAAGAATTATCTTTTATGACTTGTTTGAATACGAATGACTCATCTTTTTTAACGGCGTATAAACTTCCTTTTTAACAAGCCACCTTAGTAGGCTGTTTATCAATTCGATTAATAATTTGTTGAAGGGAGGGGAGTAGCCCAAAATATTAACGGAGTAAATCCCCGGTGGTAAACATTAAACGAACTTTATTATTTATTTGAAACCCGTAACAAAATCAGCTGATTGTTAGTCTAAGTGCAGAGAATCCCCAGGGGCTGTGCATCTGGCATTGTGGGCTTTCCTGCAGGAACACATGTGGCTTCCTGGGCTCAGAGACTACCGTTTTGTGCCTCACCACTGTCCATTGATTTTGGCGAGTCGTTCGATACAAATACATCATAGTATTTGGTTAGTTATCTAAATTATCATGATTGTAAAAACGATAGACTAAAATAAAAAATGAATCGGTATGACTAAACTGACTAATTCTCCTAATTTGAAATTATAAAAATGGTAATAAAAACAAACTTACCTAACTTGTCCGGGATTGATAATATATTAGTTACAAATTCTCTTACTTGCCTTACTATACGAATTAACAGCAGCTACGGTATTCCCGGATTTATAGAATTCAATTACTATTCGGTTGTTGGCGCACTGCCATGTTTTCAGTTAAAAACCAATTTTAAGCTTAATCTATACGTTGCTGATTTTAAAATTACAAAAAGAAATAAAAGAGGGATGTAACAAATTATGGGTTTTATTTTACAAGATCCTAATGAAAGTGACAACCTGAGAGTTGTTTCCTCTAATTCTTATTTTTTTGGAACATTGTACCGTATTTAAATAATTTGCAATTATAGGGTAAAACATTTAAATTTTCAAATTTTACTATTTTTTACTCTTCGAAAAATGAATTTTATCTAGTTTATGGGAATAAGTTTTTTTCAGATATAGTTTTCCATTAGAGATGTTGATGTTTATTATTGGTTGCCTCATAAAGGATGAGGAATAAAATAAAATAATTGATTAAATTTAATAATACAAATTAATATTAAAGTTAATGTAGAATCAAGAAAATTATAGCTATAAAGTTCAACTGTAGAGTATAGCCATGCTGAACGGGTTAGTAGTGGCTACTATACAGGAGTAGAGGTGCTCCCCTTTCCCCCTTGTGTTTTACTTATTATTTCACTACACTGTACAGCTGGCATTAACACCTCTTTATTGGGCTCTCTAGGTACATAATGTTTCCTCTACGACAATATTCACTAGGGTTGCCTTTATTAGACGAAGTTATGCCCACATGATCATCTCTTGCACTTAACCTCAACAATAAATACAATTCACTGCAAACTTATAAGAAATTTGAAAAGTATGAACAAACAGAACTATATAAGTAAATAATGTAAAACAAAACTTTAAAACATGTTTTTATGGTAAACTGACGAATACAAAGAAATAATGCAGATAAAAAAATAAAACTAGTTAACATACCCCTACAAAACCAAAAACGTCACAGCTTTTTTGAATATTGAAGACTCATTTTCGGTTTCCACAATGACAGGAATATTAGATGTAAATAAAGTTATGTTTATCTATGAATTATCATGCCGTGTATAGCTTTTATAGAGAATCAATATGTTATTATTTAGTTAGTATTGTAAATAACAAATTCATAATTAAGATTATTAAAACTTATACAAATAAACGGTACCAGAAACTGGCACTTACTTTCTCACAAACATATTTAAATTATTAAACAGATTCACAATGACTTCATTATTGTAGGAGGGGTATGAGAGGTGATTTTAAACTAGGAGATTAACTAATAAATATTATTATCATTATCTAGAGATAAAACTATTCGATCGATTTCGAACAAATTTGCACCAAACACGTCAATTAGGCCTTTATTTATGCACGAAGACAGGTTTTGACAAATTTTGAAAAACAACCCCCTTTATGACCAAAAAACCAAAAATTAGTTATTATTATTATTAGCTAAACGAGAATTTTTAGAAAGATGCGGGTTGTTGCATATGGTAGGGTACATTAAGGGCTACAAATAAGCCAAATTTTATCAAAATCGTTAGAGCCGTTTTTTTATAAAAAAATAACCGATTTTTTTGGGGGTATTTTTTGACAAAATGGGGTTGTTTTCAAAACTTTTTAAACCCGTTTTTCGTGCATCTATACAGGCCTACTTGACATGTCTGGTGCAAATTTGTTTGAAATCGATCGAATAGTTTTCGCTCTAGCTTTGTATACATACAGACATACATACAGACAAACATACATACATGCAGACATACATACAGACAGACATTTTGTACAACCCACTTTTTTGGATTCACGGGTTCTCAAAACGGATATTTCCACAAAAATCTCAACATTGATTTTTTTTGCGATCACTATACTTTCTCTATACTATAGTATAGTGAGAAAGTAACAAATCAACTAAACTAACAAATATCTTTTTTTCCATAAAAAAGAAGGAAAATTACAATTTTAATGTAGTTTTTAAAATAATAAACAATGCTAATAATGATCACGTATGATTATGCCAATACTGGTAGGCATAAGTTTAACATAATATAGATAGAGGTCAAACGATAGGAAAGGAAACGTTTGAAGAAAATTGTTTCTTTTATCTAAGGTTATGCCAAACTAGAAACTAACACTTAATAGCTGAAAATTTGCTCAATTTGTGAGTAAAATTATCAAAATATATTAATTATAAAGGGAAGATGTCCGTATTAAAGAAAACTGACACATCAACTAGAAAAGAGCTGAACTTCAAACGGCTGAAGAGATCTTCTCGAATCAAAGCTAAGAACACTCTTTATCAAGTCACCTTAAAAAAAAAAAAAAAACACTAAATAATTATTGTTTCTTCCGTTTGGGAGCTTCGATGCCACAGACAGATACACACGTTAAACTTATAAACACCCCTCTTTTTGCGTCAGAGATTAAAAACTGAACTTGGTAGTTGGAAGAAGCAATCAGCTGTTTAAATATTCAACATTGACATTATTGCTGTTCTATGATTAATTGTTGAAAAATTACAGTAATAAAATTGTTGTTTTAATTCGAAAATTACCGTCACTCGAACATCTAATATTCCGACTACATAAACATCCTTAGAATTCATTCAGATTCGAACCGAGGATCTCAAACTTCATTATAAGATCAGCCCCAGCCCATCAGCTACAAGGCCACCAACATCAATGAAGAATGTGTAAGTTTAACATTAAACGTAGTTTTATGTCATTCTCAAATTAGTCAGTAGACAATAATTGTATCCAGCAGCAACACCACATTTGTAATATCGATTTGGTAGCTTTCCTTTTAAACAAGAGAATACCAACGATCTATTTTAAATTGAAACATTTTCTTAGTTTCTGGGGTTACGTACCTTAAAATACAAAATCTTATTGAATCACTCGTTTGCCCGTCAGTCAACAGTCGATTTCTCCGGAACGGAAAATGTTATCAAAATGAAATGTAATACAGTAGATACATAAAGCATCAGTGTCGGATTAAACCTTTGGGCTCTGAAGCAAGATAAGCAACAAGGCTTAGTTTGTCTTCCCATTTCTAATCTCAGATTGATGTACGGAATAAATGGGTATGTGCAATGCATTTATATTTGTGCGCATGGAGGTATAGCTAAACACTTAATACCATTAATCTTGTACTAATTTTAAGATTCTTATAAGAAATATGTTTGGAGAAAAAACACTCACACAACTCACTGATTAAGCACGTTCAAAGAAATATAGTAAGTGTTTTTGAGTATATAGGTAAGAGTCGTATAAAAACCTAAAGCCATAGATATAATAATAATAATTAATATTGAATTATCTGAAATAAAGAAATCGAAAAATAAATAAAAAGTGTAAGCACGTTCAAAGAAATATAGTAAGTGTTTTTGTGTATATAGGTAAGAGTCGTATAAAAACCTAAAGCCATAGATATAATAATAATAATTAATATTGAATTATCTGAAATAAAGAAACCGAAAAATAAATAAAAAGTGTATAAATGTAAAAAATGCATTGGACATGGTAAATTATGATTTTTGCCAACAGAGAAAGTTTATAAAAATTTGTCTTTGCTTGCTACTTTCTATCAAAACAAAGAAAACCATTGTTTGCTCAGTCATCAACAAAAATCTTAAAAACTACAAATCCCACAAGCGGTAATGGTAATTAACATTTAAAATATTGTAAAAATGAGTGTCGTCAATTGTGGTATTACAAATTTACTTTCCTGCGTTTCTTTGACACAAAACTACTTAGAACGTCTACAAACTCTACAACTATTACAAAACGACATTTTCACTGACCATAATAGCGAGTGGTGCAAGTCTGTTTTGCACCAATGTAGTCCTACGACATTTTTTAACAATGTTAATTTTTTAGCAAGATATTTCACCGGTAGCACTAGTGATTATCAGAGAAAATATATCTTCGATGCTGTTGGTACATTGGGAAAAATAGATTTCAAAAGTTCAAAGAAGGTGTTAATATCAATCGTTTATTATTTTAAACTTTTGGTTTTTCTGACAAAGATAGCTCCCACACAGGCCTCTGCAGAAGCACCTCCCGGCACTGTTAAGTATATTATTATATTGCCCTAACCAGATCTCCAAAACATGTTACTGTGACTTTTTAGGATAAAGTTTATAACACAACATTGTACTATGTTGTTTTGGACAGGATCACAGTTTTGATCCCAAAAGAAATTTTTTATGATGCTGTGGGGTATCGTTTTAATTGGGTATATTTAAGGCAACATAGAATTTGTTTGGATCTCATATTTACACATTTATCAAAATTGCAAAGAAATCATTCACCTCAGCATTTCCGGAAGTACATTGGCGTTGCAAAAAACAAAACAGCTGATCGAAATTTATGAGAAAATGAAATAAAAATGAGATTAAAATACAGTGAAATGTTTTATCGATGAATTGAGAATCAAATGAAACAATTACCAACAATAGGTTCACGAGTTTAAACCAACACAGATAGAGAACCAATAATATATCGGATATGCGACGGAATATCACTGTATTTACGTACGCCGCAAGGCCTAATGATTATTTCCCTCGAATGACAATCTCGCAGGTAACGCTGTAATAAAAAGAACTTACTTATACAAATGCAAAGAGAGGCACACAAAAAGTTCAACTTAGCCGGATGCGCGTACATACATAATTCAGTACCGAAGAGGGCGCAATCGACCAGTTTTTGTAGACCTACCACTGCATCTGGCTGTGGTTAATACACGTTGGGCAATACATGCATAAGCAACTCGGGATTTTCGTCAAGTAGAATAGGCTTTAATTTAAATACAAGGATTTTGTTCATGCACAAAAGAACAGATGGTGAAACCGTTAGGGCACGTAATAAATATTTATCTACGCGATTAGAATTGGTAAGCTGGCTTGTCTGCATGTATTTTCATTAAACAATATCCTCTGTTACGCCCAACCACCATTAAAAGAAAACGTCTGTCTCGTTCTATACAATAGAGTTGTACATTCACCTGATGTTGCGTTAAGGTATCGTTTTAGTCCGATGATTGAACTGATTGAAGGATTATTTCTACATTACTCTTTAAATATAGTCCAAGAAATAAGGAATTGCTAGAATACGTTACATACAGACTCTGCGACTCTGCTGAAACTCTGTCATATTGCGGTTATTTAAAATTTATCAGATTAGTTTTGAGTTAAGTAATTACAACAATTACAAAGAACAACTAAACAATCGTACTACATAGTAATTCTAGTTTGCTAAATTACAGTTATAAAAATTACGGTACTGATATTCCCCTAGTAAGATGAAAATGCTTATTATAATAAAACTGTACTGATAGACAAATTTTCTCACTGACTATTTAACAAAATATTTTAATTGCCAACATTTTTGCGCTTACTGTTTTGACTAATCTTTAATGGTTTAGCTAGCACACAAACGACTATTTAAAAAAAATACACGTTTGTTATTTTCCTACCAATGTTTAGCTCCATTAAACAAATGGTAAAAAACACAGTTCATTCAACCCGAAGGAAAATAATAATAACAAACGCTCAGTTTTACAATAAATGAACTTTTTAAAGAAAAATTAATAATCACAAAATGTTATCTTTGATATTAAAATATGAAGCGACTCTAAATGAAACGAATAGAAATAGTGACTAAGAAAGAAAATTAAGAAATGAAACTTCTAGAACTTGAATTAAGGCGGAGGAATATTTTACAGACGTCTTTAATGTAAGAATTGATCAAAGGGATGCGTCCTACTTACTCTGCTGCAAGACATTTATCTCCGGAGCAATCAGTATGTATTCAAACTTACCTGTAACAAAATACAGAATATAAATATTATAAAATATAATTAAATACACACACATTATAATCTAATAATAGAGTATTTCGTACCAGTATTAGTACGATATTCTTGGACCAATTAAAATTGCTGAAATAATCAATACTGTATAATGTAATACAGTATAAGAAAAACAAGTAATAAAGCTTATGAAGTCAAATAACGCAAATAATTCATGACTGTTAAGCATATTTTCAACTATTTCAAAACTTTAACTCCTATAATAGTATAGTTATGCTAAAAAAAGCTATAAATTAGCTGCAAATGTCTAAAGAAGTCCATAAAGGATTTCTAATATGAAATTATTTTCATGTTTTAGCAAATCAGAGGATCTATTGTTTGTCTTTAAAAAAAAAGAAAACAGCAACATATTTGAGCCATATATTACTTAATAAATATTCAATTAGTTTTCTCCAAACAAATCGCATAGGTTAGGTTCGACGAACAAATCCAGTTCAACTGGCACATTCTTTCTCACAAACATATTTAAATTATTAAACAGATTCACTGTGACTTCATAATTGTATTAAAGTAGGAGATACATTACAATAGGAGATAGGAGAAATATTACTATTATTAGCTAGAGAGAAAACTATTCAATCGATTTCGAACAAATTTGCAAAAAACATGTCAATTAGGCCTGTATAGATGCACGTAAAAAGGTTTTGATAATTTTTGAAAAACAACCCCCTTTTTGGCGAAAACCCTCCAAAAAAAATTGTTGTTATTATTATTATTATTAGATAAACAATAATTTTTAGAAAGATGCTGTTTTTTGCATATGGTAGGATACATTAAGGGCTACAAATAAGTTAAATTTTATGAGAATCATTAGATCCGTTTTTTTATAAAAAAAATAATAACAGATTTTTGGGGAGTTGTTTTTCAAAATTGTTCAAAACCTTTTTTCGTCCATCTATACAGGCCTAATTGACATGTTTGGTGCAAATTTGTCTCTAGCTTTGTATACATACAGACAGACATACAGACATATAGACAGACATTTTGTAAAAACACTTTTTTCGTCCCAAAACGAATATTTCGACGAAAATCTCAACATCGATTTTTTTGCGATCACTATACTTTATACTATAATATAGTGATAAAGTAATATGTGTACTCGTATTTATAATTTAAAAGAAAGTAAATATTAAAACACAAATTTTAGTTCAAATAAAACTGGTAACGTGATGTTTTAATCTTGGCGTTATTCATGGATTACAACTGGGCTTAATACTAACAAGTGTTTTTATTAAATTAACACCTTAAAGACTGGATTAAAATGATCACTATAAAACGGCGTCTGTGAAATAAAATAGCACTCCAATTTCAATTATTTGTAGCAAAAACCTTAAAGCAATCCTCAAATTGGATTAAATGATTGTGATACTAACAGTTTTTAAGATTCGAAAAATTAAACACAACTTATGATTTATCTATCACGTGTTAATGCGGGTTTACTTAGTTGTATGTTTTTATGTTTATTGGTGTTTATCTCGTATGTTGGAATAGAAGGGTTAGACGAAATAGATCTCAAAGTAATGGTTTTGTTTCAAACAGATATTAAACATTATTTATCTTATATACATAAGGATAAGATTCGTTGGAGGAACAACTATTTCTTGCGATCTACTGGGCAGTTTGAGTATATTCCAAAATAATTCCCAATAATACAATTTTCTCAAAAATTGTTTCTCAAAAAATACAATTCTCAAATTGTTTTCAGTTAATACTGAAAACTCAAAAATTGTAAATTCTTTCCTTGGTTAGCCAGGTTTCCAGAATTCGTTTTCTAAAAGGAAGTTTTTTGACAATTTTTTAAACGTAATCCAAAAACACATTCTAGTAACCCAAAAATTATTAAAACGATGTATTGGAACTCTCGATATAGTTTAAGAATCCATATATTCCGGAGGGAAACTGTAAAACACTGTTTTAACTCATGAAGCAATAAAACTACAAATACAATTGGATCATAACAGCTGATTTTGAGCAACATCTATAATAAATATTATTTGGGTGTTTGTATTTTCAAAGCTAAATAATTACTTAATTTAAGATTAGACCAAGATAAAAGCTAAATATTTTGAAAATAGTTTTCAAGCAGAGTGAGCTTGCGGGTTCTTGAATGCATCTTCCCTGGTGTATTATAATCTAACGCCAATAAATGAACAAAAATAATAATATTCCGAGAGCCCTTGAATAGAAATGTATATGATTAGACAAAGGTACAAATCCACGTTATAGTTTGTCTAAATAGTCATGCGCTCAGAACCATAAAATCGACCCTCGCTCCCACACGCGCAGACACACTCACACGGCCTACCTGCTTAATGGTTCTCCTATGAATCACCAACTAGCCCTTGTGCTACAAAATCACATTTTTCTAACCGTTAACTTGACTTAATTTTTACTCAAATTGCTGAACTCTAAATATTATTCCTCGCCAAATGAGTCCAAACATAGTACGATTGTGACAACTCTAAGCGGTTTTACGGTCAGTAGGTTACGAAATCATAAATTTGACTTCTTAAAACTGGTTATTAACATTTTATTTGAATTAGCACGATCACAATAACATACATAATTATAGTAACTAGTGGACCGGGCAATGCTTCGCTATTGCTTGATTTACCTAACCTAAAATTATATTCAGTTTTTGATCCAAATCAGTTATTGATCAAAATCAGCTGTTGATCAAAATCAGTTGTTTTAAGCTTTTCATACGAACAGCTGTTTTTTGTGCCCCTGATAAAATCAAAAGAAATCTTTCTTCTTCTTCCTTAAGATTGACCTTCCATAAGATTAACATGGCAACTTTGAGGGCCACTGGGGCGAAGCCCTTAACATACATTGAGCTCATTTTAAGGGAAGCACAACTTCAGAGTGAGCTCTGTAAAATGACACCAAAAACATCAAAATCGGTTAAAAACTCCAGGAGGAGTTCTACTCACAAAATAACCCCTAGCAAATTAATTATGTATAGATTCTAGTAGTAAATTCAAACGCATGCAAAAAACAAAGAAACTAAATCAGAATCAATATAACAGTGAACGTATACTAAGAGTAAAATCAAAATAATTAACGAATTCATTTTGCAATGTTACTGTACAACTAATAAATCAATCGATTAATGGTTCGGAGCGCATAGCTGTTTGGACAAACTATAGTCAATAGTTTCACTAGTGACAGTAACAAAAGTCCAGTATGACAGCCCATGACAGTTGGCATGGAATTAAAATATGACTATGATTTTTATATTTATTTAGCTTCTAAATAACTTTGAAGCAAAAGTTAACATTTATGGAAGCAGCTGTGGTGAGTGTGGTGGACCCAAAAAGTAAAAAATCATCAAATAAAGAGTTATGGGTATTAGATATTTACGTAAATTATGTCTTAGTGTGCCAAATATGTCAACTGATTACAATGGCACTTTGACACTGATAACTACTTTACTACGTTTCAAGTTTTAAACTATCTATCATTTTAATTCCTATTAAATCCCAAAGGCCTACACTACGAAGACATTTTTTGTAGGACTGCCATACCTAAATTTCTGTACTGCCCCAATTTTATTGTTTATTTACTTTTTTGTTGCTTTACTTTGTAAAGCACAAAGCCTTGCATGTAACTTTGAAAGCGAACGCATGTAACTAGAATCGAACCTACGCAACTGTGTTGATTGATATGAGTTTGTATCTATATCAAATCAGATGTAATTTTATCCACAGGCTCTCGGACTATAAGCTTTTTGAATGTTATGTTAGCTAACTTAAGTTTTGCAGTTTTGGTTTCGGCCATTAGTTTAACGAAAACAATATATTTTGCCTACTTCACGGATTATGCAACATAGATTGTTTACGAAGCATTTGTGTTACCACACTTTAAAAAATAGATGTGCAATGCAGAGTAAAACTAATGCAGTAGATATGTTAAAAAGGGTAATTGATGGCGATACGTTTTCTCCACAATTGAGTTAAATTTAAATTATTTCCCCACTAGAGAAAGAGCACAAACATAATTTGGAAGATAACCAACAAGATGGAGACATAAACAGCCTACTTTATTAGAATCCGGATTGATTTCTCTAACAAGAGGTTTAGCCCAATACTCGAAGAAATGCTGTCCAAATAAAGGAATATCCAGGCGCGGGCAAGCCACTGTACCGTTACCCTGAGGTCTAATGAAGGAAGGAAAGGGCAGACCGGGGATATAACTTAGCACTTTTTTATGTTTTACCGGTTGTTCATGAATTTGTGTGCAGCAGTTTCATGGGTCAAAGTCCTACGCAGCCATTTTATATGTCCGAATAGTGGACTGCGTATCTATGCCAAATCCGGAACCGAGTTCAGCTCCGAGGCACAATTAATATGGGCTGTGCCATTTGCATTTTAAATAATTTATATACAAGTCCTAAGAGTAAAAAAGAATTTAGATTCATATCTAATCGTAAATGTACACATACGCTTCAAGATATTATTTTATTGTAGGACTATAATTTCTACAAAAAGGAGACGTTTCAATGATTTAGTCGTCATCATCTGCTATTATACCGGCAGAAATTGATTAATCATAGAGTCTACATCTAACTTGAACAAATTCTGTTAAATAGGTAAGCGTTTACACTTCGGATTTTCTTTTGTCTTGCGTTATTAAGGCATTCTTATTTGTTCTTTCGTTGTGTTAAATAAAAATTCTTTATTTAATTTCTAATATTTGTGGATTTAAAATATTTAATTTTGCTAAAAAGCTGTTATTTTAACTTTGATACCTACAGTAATTGAAATCAATTATTAAGAGTCGAATAAATTATTATTAATTATTGAAGTTTCACCTTGTAAAATACAGTTGTTAACAAGTAATATGTCTGACTACATTCAAAGATTAGAGAAAATAGTTTAACGTGCTTGTAGTCTAGGACTATGCAATCCAACATTTGAAAGAACAATCTGGGTGTTAATAAATGAAAAAAACTTAAGAAAGTTACAATAATTTGCAAACGGTGGAACATTTATTACAAAATCGTCGTAGTTATAAACGAACATCCATCTAAATAGTTTCAGATATTCATAAAACTAACTTAAATTTCAAACATTTCAAAGTTTAAACATAAGATTAGGACAATTACAATTGAAAGAAAATGGCGATGGATTGGACAAACTCAAAAAATTTAGAATTCATTGAAAGGGCAGTGCTGGACAAGAAAGTCACGTACTAGGTTTATGGAAGCGGAAAGATGAGGGTGAGGTCGTTACAACACACGAAACGGAGAAGTTTCACTTTTGAAAAAAAGGAGGAACAGGAAATACAAACGTTTATTTTTAGGCAGAGTTAAATAATCTGCATGTGATAAAAGCACAAATCAATAATTAAAAATATATAAGCTAATTCAATCATTTCTCATGAAATAAAGCAACCTATCCGTCATTATTCTTCCTAATGCAACCTTTTCACAGTTTCTGAGTTATCATTGTCAAATAGTTTTAATTTAAAATGTAATAACACTTTAGGAAGTAAAGACAAATCTAGGTTTCTAATAGTTATTCCATGTTTAACTATAAATGGGTAATTTAAACATGGAACTAGTGAAAGCAGACGCTTTAATATTTTAAATTTGGATGTTTTGTCGGCTTTATCCCGTAAATCAAGATTATTTTGAAAAGTACTCTAAACTCATAATTATTTATATTAGAATGATATGAAGTAATATTTGAAGAATAACATAATTTACATTGACGTTTTATTTATTTTTTAATATCGGGTTTACGCGACTTCGCCAGGATTAAAAAAGTTCCTTCCCAAACTCTTCCAGAAAATCATTAATTTGTGCAAATAGATAGCATTTTGATCAAAAGTAGAAATAAACATAATAATATATAGGCATAGTTTTTTTTTAAATTGGCTAAGCCAATTGGCTTACGTAATTTCCTTCAACCGTATAATAGCAAACATATTAAAAAACATTAATAATAGCAATTTGAAGTTTTCAATTTTGATTCACTTAACTAATGTATAAGTTTTTGGTACGTATGTTCATATTTTTTTTTTTTTTTTTTTTACTGTTTTGTTTGTGCTTCAAAATAGTAAACCCAAATATAAATCTACTTTTTGTTTACTATTGTCTACTTTTAAGTAGAAGCTTCTACCTTAACTGTTAACATTTATACAGGAGGAAATAAATATTATATTATATCAAATTAGCCGTAATTGAAGAATCTAGGTGTCAGTGATTACACTGTAAAAAATCATGAAGTTTTACTTTATTTAATACGCCGGAGGTCGAGGTGTAGACCTGCTTTAAATTAAAATCGAACTTTGACTTTTTCCCAAATAATCACTTTCTACACAAATGTAGATTTTAAATTATTTTGTATCTTTCTAAATGCCAAACGGCACGCAATAAAGACAAAGCCCAAATACACAGAACTTCGTGTTTAAAGTAGATTCTGTAATCTCAGCGCTTGTCGTTGACTAAATGAAGTTTCTTGGATCATTGACAAAATCGGGGAATTCGCTCTCCAGAACAAGTTGAACGCCATTACTGCATACTCGGTTGAAAGTATAGTATATCCAATAAAATGTTTTGGCTCCAAAAAGGCTTTGTGTTTGCCAAATAGAACCTGGGTTGCCAATAGAGCCCGCAGTGGGGTCTTGCCAGCAGCGATTTTATACCCTTCCTAAGTCCTCGGGTTACATAATGTGGCTGAAATTTACTTGGCTTAGGCTATAACAGGAATTTGTAAATATTGACAGGTCTACAAGACAATGTATAGATTTTATTTCACAGAATTTAAAAAAAAATATATATTTAATAATCTATATAAAAATCGCATTTAATGCAAGGAATAACGATGCAATTAAGCACTATATTTACAAAACCTGATTTTATTTTTTCGTAATTTTTTTTATTTTGTAAATTTGAACTTTGGGGTAATATAAGGTTTATAAAATTAATACAGGATTTTAAATTACTCAAATATAAATCAAGGTCGATTCATAAAATAAATTCATGGTTAACGTAGAACTATGCGAAAAAAATAACTTTTGCATAAATTTCTAGTAAAAAATAAGAGAGTTCTATAAGCCTTATAACATAAAAGCTTAAACAAGATAATAATAAATAGAATACTGTACTTCATATAAATCAATGACTTAACTTTATTTGAATATATGATAAAATAAACAAATAAAACTACGTGATTTGGTTTCAGTTTAATTTTGCAAATAGGAAACTTAAGCCTGATAACCTAATCAATTATTGTTCAAGTATTATTTGTGAGAATATAATATATTAAAGTTTGCTTCTATTAAGGATAACATAGGAAGGTTATACAAAAGAGTCAATAAAAACATAAACAGTCGCAAAAGTTGGCCATTGACGGGTTATATATAACGTATCCCATGGCATTTACGAGAAAAACTTGTATTTCCATATAACGCTTTAAAATACTTTACTGTATTTTTTTACAGATCTTATTATTTTAGGGTTTTTAGGGCTTGTTGACCTTGAAGAAACATTTACTCTAACTTTCCAATTTGTACATTTCTTTTGGTTCTTTCAGTAATTACAGTTCATTACGATTCCTGTTAGTTTGTTACACGGATAGCACTGCTCTGTACAACCTCCATGTCTGACAATACCTCCTTTCCCGATTAGTCCAAGAACCTGTAGACACATAGCGTATAACTAGACTGTCTCCAAGTTTAGACTTTTTGTTGTGCGCTAATCAGTCGTCTCGGAAATCACTTCCTTCTACCAGCGATACAAAAAGGGACCGCGACTACAAAAACTGGGAGCAGCGAGACCTCCGGCACGAGACCGACATGCCCAATCACTTCGTTAACGGTTTGTCCTCGTCTTCTAGGGTTGCGTAGGAAGATGCACAGTCGTCTATTACTTGACCTGTATGATCAAGTGCATTAAAAGAATAAATAAAATAACTGCAGAAGTCATTGATTTTTAAAATTTCGAGTCCCATCAAAGTAGATTAAATAACGGGCATCGAGTATTACTGACCAATATTGCACTTCATAGATGAAATAATTAAGAAGTTTGTAAAATATTCTAATAAGTCAAGCTGCAGTGAAGCAAAATTGTAGAATTGTCCATAGGCCTAAGACATGTTAACCTAAACCTATTGACCACTGTAATTTGTCACAATCTAAAGCTCATTTATGAGAGCTCGAGTATGCAGCGTTTCCTTTTCCCGCTGAATTATTTAATAAATAAAATGCGACAATGTTTTTAGTTTCTTTCACAAAAAGTCAATATTTTGTGGATAGGATCTAACAATTCGTTTAAAAATGCAGTTTCATTAAAATATGATGACAATAAAAAATACAATTACGTTATTCCTTTTTCTATTTCGTTTGAATCTTAAAGTTCGATGATTCACATTTTTCGGTGGAAATAATGATTTTTAAAACTACATTTATCTCTATGAATATTTGTACAATTTCACTAAGCAATTCCTATTTTGTTTTTATGTGACAGTCGTCGAATTTTTCTATTCATTTGGAAGTAGAAGACTTCCTACAGAATAGAGACGAACTTGTTTAACTTGTTACATTTTACAAACTTTGATTATAATTTGCTGTTACTTGTTTGAATTTTAAAACCTAAACCTCAGTACTGTAGTCTTATTTTATCTCAATTATCTAAAAGTCCTCATTAGTAACTAGAAATGAATGGGGAAATTGGATTATTTTGAAAACTTAGAAAATGGTCCGTTTTGCTTTCCTCCTTGTACCTCGGAAACTATTAGTCTAGGTAAAATGTTTTATTTAAATAATGTATAAAAACGTATGCCCACAATTTAAAAATAAGTACTCCTTTTCATGTAACTCGCATCGGAAAAACATTATGTCTGAAAAAAGTGTTATTGCTAAGTTTTTCAATATGGTGGAGAAAGCGGCCACTCACAGGTCGATATTTCCAGTAATTATTATGCCAAACTTTATAACTTTACATTACCTTCAACGGCCGACGTCCAATACAATGGACGTCGCGTCGGTGGTTTATGCAAAAAGAGCAAGCAGGACGTCTAAAATATTGTTTATGTGGTTAGTAACGTGTAGTAAATTCTTCTTTAAGTATTCAACCGTCTTATATAGTGAACAAAACTCGATTACAAAGACATTTATCGAAACGTTTATTTGACGATTTATCGAAAATATTTGTAAATGTTTGTCTTTTGTGCGCAATAGGCCTATACTATGTTTTAGAAAATTAAATATACAAATTTAGGTTTTGAAAGAATGGTCTAATTTGTTGTATGTTTATGAATGTGTCTGTTTAATACATTTTAAATATTTCCCATTAATAAAATATGTTTTTTTCGCCCCACTTCTACAGTTCAAGGTAAAACAAAAAGGGTTTCCCCAGATTTTACATATAAAGCAGTAATTGGCTTAAAAACAAAAGAAACCACATTAAGATCGATTGATAAATACAAATGTTACGATGTATAATCTACGAACATGCGCTATTCACTGATTTAAGCCTTGTCTCTTTTGGGTAGGCACTGTTGATTGGACTAGGCGTTAGTACCTTGAAATAAGCAGACTAACGAAAATGGTAAAATCGTATTCAATGAGGCCGTATTCATAATCTCTGGTTTAGTTTTTCGTTCATATAAGCCATAGAATATTATGAATGAAACGTTATTTTATGTTAAAAGGAATCACTCGGTGAGTGAAAGAGATGTGGCTATGTTGACAAAGACAGGACGCGGACCCCGTGTAGCGTATTTCCTGAAGCAAAGTGACAACGCCTGATCCACTCCAGTGACTTAGTGAACACCGCCGGAGCTGGCCAATCAAAAGTACAGGCACTACTGCGCCAACTTCAATGTTCAATCTGTAGCCTATAGTGACATTATAGTTATAGTGACGAATAATACTATGCACAACATTTCTTCAACGATTAAATTAATATTGCAATTAATTATATATTTTTTAGTAGGCCTACCAACAGTACAAACATAAAGTTTTATATTTATCTTCAATTAAAAAACTGTTTCTCAACTACTAATTATCTGATCATATGAATACAAAACGAATATGTCGGTTAATTGTCTAAGTATGTGCCTTAAATAATTCTGCCAAGGGTAACACAGTTTTATGTCAAAAATATATTTTTTATAACAAAATATAAAACATATACCCATAAAAAACACGAATTTTATCTACTTCTTTTATTGCTGAAAATTAATTTACAGCCACTACAGTTTAAATATTCAGTACCAGGAGACCGAGCTAAAGCTCGATTATAAGCAGTGCTATGATTTCAATAGTAAATATTGGATTATTGAGTTTTGAGGTTAGGCCTATAACATTAAACAACTAAATAAAGGGTATATACAACATTAGGCTTACCTGTAATAAAAATACAGTTTAAAGGATTAACCACAATCTCAACGCTATGCCTCAGAAATAAGTCAGGCCTAAATTAAAGTATTATTTCAATATCGATTTATTCCTAGGGCCTAGTTCGCTCACGTCAATAACTACTAGGTCTATTATTGCAAATTTCCGTGAACATCATTTCGGTTAGGCCTATAACATTAAACAACTAAATAAAGGGTATGTTTATTATGTATTCGTTGCCATGGTAACTATAAATAGATACAACATTAGGCTTACCTCTAATAAAATATACAGTTTAAAAGAAAGCAGATGATTATTGTAATGGCATTGAAAACATTTGCATCAGCTGTGCTTTGTATTGTTTAAAATGGACAAATTTCACTTTTTAATTTAATAAAAAGACGTAGAAAACGAATTTTCCCAGACTGGTGACCATTTCCAATCGATTTCTCGTGGCCAAAAGCCTAATATAAAATCAAAAAATCAAAAATCCTTAGACGGAGATTCCAGATCCATTTAGCAGACAAACAATTATCTCTCGCTTTAGAAGATAAGATATATTAAATTGATATATTGTTGTTTAACGCCAAATATCCCAAGATACAAGAAACAAAATTTTGGTGTTTTTAATGACGAAACGAAGTTTTTATTTAGAGTAGCTCAAAAGATAACCGCGTTGTAGACAAAAAAAAAACTTAAACTATATTTCATGGTAATTGTTTGCAATACCCACAACTTTACGATAGGCCTACCATTAACTAGTTTAAGCTAATTAATTTATTGCAGTTATTACAGGAAATTACTGAAGTACTGAAATTGGAAGTATATTTTAAACAAACACTAATTTGAAGAAAAAATACATATCGTTTTTGTTTTTTGGGCTCTAGTACAACTTAACTAATATTAACGTATAGAGAATTTGACTGAATATCTTATCAATAGTTACTACGGGTAGCTACACATATTTATTATTTCTGTTTTATAAAGGTGTAGGATTGTACATACCCTAAGCTAGAAAGATAAATAACAATAAATACACAAATCAAATTATTAAGAATAGCCTACAATATAGCAGGACATAAAAGTTAAACTTTTTTTTATTTGTAGGCGAAAAACCTGGGTGGTTATCATCGCCTAAGGTTAAAAATAATTAACATAATTTAGGCCTACTCCTGAACACAACCTAACCTAAAAATTCAAATGTTTTCAAAGTATGATCAGCGGTAAATTGAAATATTGCACAAATACTGAATTTCTTCAATCAGCAAAATAATTCGTTTGAAATGAACGAAGAACATTTTTTAAACTATTTATTGGCCTAAACTTTCACTAAAGCTATTTGTATTTCTGTTTCAGTATTTTTTCTCGTCAACTTGAAGCGTTAGCCCGTCCTTTAAATTCATATACAGATAAAATTGATAGAGTGTTGTTACAAGATAGTGAAAGTGAATGTGATGACGCTGAAGCAGATCCAAATTATGAACTTGAAAGTGAACACGATACAGAAAGTGAGATTGAGCTTGAAGAGGAAGAACAAGAGATCGAAGTGGAAACAGAAGATGATATGGAGGAAAGGAACTAGGGAAATACTGGTGAGTCACAACATAGTCTACCTCATTTCTTGGGAAAATATAAAACCACAAAATGGCTGGAAAGCAAAACATTAGAACAGGAGCTCATAACATTGTGTCTTTACATTTATCTGGAAGCGTCCGTCAGGCCATGGAAGAGAAACCCCTCTTGAAGCTAGGTCTTTGTTTTTCAAAGAGCCTCTAATTGATTTGACTGTAGAATCAACAAACTCCTATATCATTAAAGTAAGATCTAATTATCATATCGATCCAAATTTAGCAAGACCTACTTCAGTGGTTGAAATAAAAGCCTACTTTGTGCTTTTATAAATCAATGGTGATCTACATGGAAGTAAAATGAACCTTAGGGAATTTTGGAGTACTGATGGAACTGGAGTAGAAATACTCCGAGCTGGAATGTCCTACAGAAAATTTCGATTCCTAACCAGATGTATTCGTTTTGATGGCATTGAAACAAGAGAGGTTAGAAAGAGACAAGACGACATGCTGCTCTTAGGGAACTAATTAACAAGTACGGGTTTAGAGTGTGCAACACTAGATGAGACACTTGTCCCTTTCAGGGGACGCTGTAGGCTTCGGATGTATATCCCTTCTAATCAAAAATGATGCACCATCTATGTTGTTAGTTCCTGCTCAAAAACGTATTGTGTAAAAGATCTAGAGGTTTACTGTGAGAAACAAACTGATAGGCCTTATAGCGTGAGCAACAAAATGATAGATGTTGTTGATAGGTTGGTCAGTCCTATCAAGGGCTGTAACAGTAACGGTACGCTAGATAAATGGTTTACGTTTTATGAATCTGCAACAGACCTTCTAAAAAATAGCAAATCGACAATTGTCCTCTTTATAACGATAGATGTAGGGACGGGGTGATGGATTTTTGAATGGAATGATTTTCCATGCTTTTTACATTATGCAATATACGAGGATTAATAGTGATGGTGGTTCGGTGAGGGAGGATTCGTGTTACATTGTACTATGTATGAAAAAATCATAATGCCATTCAATATTATTTAAAATGCAAGATACATAGAAAAAACCAGCGTTATCAGATTAGGAAATTTAAAGCCCTAAAAAAGTGAACAGAGTGGTCAAAGTCGTAGGACGTAAGGACAATATGTTATGTCCCGAAATGTGAAAAAGTCTGAAAAAATCGCGGTTTTTTTTACCCCCCTCAAGTTAGCAATGGGTTAATCAGGGCGATCTTTTGGATTTAACACTGCTGGTTGGTCACAAACAACACCCATAAGTTTCCGAAAATTCCGATTTTTTCCAACCTCAAATGTACATATTGACTGGACTAATATGTAATATTAGACTAATATGTAGTGCGTAGAAAGTGCACATATTTTACCCAATTTTACTCAACAGTACAAATTAGAAATTTGGTTGTTTTTTGTTTGTAAAAAAACATATTGAAAATGTACGGGAAACTTAAGCGTTTCTTTTTCCATGTATAACGAGTCCAGAAAGTCTATATAGTATCTTGAATCGCCCCCTTTTTAAAAATTGTATTTTTGTAGATTTTTCATCTCCAAGATTCACAAGATTTTCTTAAATTGGTACCGCACTTTCCGAAGCCGAAAATAATAGTCTACAGAAGGAAACACAGCTGAAACATTATTGCTATACTTACCCTTCAGGATAATGTATTCACTGTAGAAAGGGGCTAGGTTATGTATACTATTATATATTATGTTATCTTCTTGACTGTATTCGAAAAAGCTTACAATTCTTCTGGATCTAAAATAGCATTCAATATATCTAAGAGATACTGGAAATACGCATTTTCGAAATAAAAGAAACAAAATGTCAACTTTTGTATTTTGTTTAATTATACAAGTCGTACATTATTTTCATTATTTATAATATATTTAATAATGCATATATAATGTTATGTTGTATCTGCATAAGACCATAGGGCCTAATGTTGTGTTGTATCTAAATTGTGTTTAGACCTCACAATTTTACAACGCTTGCAGGCGATAAAGTAGCTGGCAAGACCCCACTGCGGGCTCTATTGGCAACCCAGGTTCTATTTGGCAAACACAAAGCCCTTTTGGAGCCAAAACATTTTATTGGATATACTATACTTCCAACCGAGAAGGCCGTAATGGCGCTCAACTTGTTCTGGAGAGCGAAATCTCTGATTTTGTCAAAGATCCAAGAAAATAAGAACGTAGATGACGGAGGCTTAGCATTTCACTTTAATGCGCTGGAAGTGTGAAGTTGTAGAACAGAGCTCATAAACACTGAGCAAATTGTCTGCTGTAGCCTTGCTATCGTACACACAACACATACAGAAATAAAGAAAATTCCGTACAAGTAACGAGCTTTATGATACTTTCACAGTGTTAAGCAATTTGTTAACAAAATTTCTCTGAGTAGTGTTAAAACCCTCTGAGGATGATGACCATGTCATCGAAATGTACATAAGGGTAACTATTAAACTTAACTTACAATTTAGTTGTTTAGTTATAGTTTTTGTTCCTTGTTTTGTGGTTCGGGTTTTTATTTAAATCAGTGTGATTTTGTCGCCACAGTGCTCTTTTATTTGTTTAATATATTCCTACATACAAAAAAAAAATCATTAGTTTTCTACGAAAGTTTTAAATCGAAGAGTTGTGTGAGGGTTTCCCTTCAAACATATTTAGTTTACCATAAGAATCCTAAATACTAAGTACAAAATTAGTTGTATACAGTGTTTACACTCTCCTCCAGGCATGCGCAAAATTCACTCGTACCCAGTTTTGGTCGCTTGCGTGCAGTTTGGGCCCCTTTGTTTACCTTGTTTCAAGGCCCCAAATTTTGTTAATCACAACAGCCCTGTACTATACAGCAGTCGAAATTTCTAAATACAGGTTAATATATTATTATTTGTAAAGCACCTAGTCTTGAGAGTTGATGTCGAGTGGACTGTAACACGAAATTACACGTTGGATATGTTTTCAAGGAAATGTTTACAATAATTATTATGACTCTACCTTTTCCAAAGGTTACCAATGTATTATATCAGAAGAGAAACTATGTGCGTAACGGAACAACATTAAATTTGACAACTCTGAATGAATGCAGAACTGCACTTAACCCTAAACAGAAATACCTTTCAGTTCTATTGATACTACAAGAATTGTACCCCATCTATTGTTAAGTTGTGAAAGTTTGGAAATTTCGTTTCTCCCTTTAAAAGGTCACGGTGAGTTTGTAAACATCATTTATAGCCTAATAAAAATATATACCGTACATATATACTAACAGAAGATTTATATAATACGTTCATTTTTCTTAATAACCGGGTAGCTAATAATTGTATATAGCCTAATAAAGAACAAAACCTATAATTTATCCGTCATAGTCATCTTTTTCCCCTTCTTTACGCGTAGGTATAATGTTCGCACTTCTCCTGCTATCTAACTGTGTTTTTTAAAGGTGTGTTTTTTTATGTTTGTTTGTTTTTTATCTTAATGTTTTTCAACCTCTCTTTACTCAACGAGGGATTCTTCTTCTGATGATGGGATAGAAATCCCTAAACGCGTCAAGAAGAGGAAGAAACGTGACCGAAAATATAAATAAAATATTGTACTTCATTATGTTGAAGATGTATATAAAAATAAGTTTGCGAATAAAGTGTTAGTTCGTTAAGGCGCTTCTGCGCATTCGCTTATTTAAAAGAATAATTTAAATAACAACAATAATAATTAAAAATAAAAATAATTTACAAGAACAATTCCGACAAAGAAAATCCCTTCTTTAATAATTTGATCTCGTTATTACTGATTGCGACAAGAGTACTTATATTAAGCAAATTAAAATTTTTGTTTACAAAACTTATTGAAACGAAAAATCAAAGTTAAACGAAAACACCAGCACAGATTTCTTAAATCTTTTAAAAATTGGCAAATATACTAAATTATTATTTTATTTATTATTTTTTCAAACGGCACACTAAATTATTTTTCACTTTTACATTAAGAAAACATCACTCCGACCATCAGTTTAAGGATATTTTGATCTTCCCTACCTTAAAACACTTTTAAACACTAATCAACATTTCAAATCAACTTTAAATACAGTCCTGGACTACTTTTTAACCGTAATTGTTTGGAACAGCTGCTTTGTTGGCTTCGAGCACGATTTCTACACGGTAAAAGAGTAATACAATTTTTTAAATTACAAACTTTCATGTCCAATCGGGCTTTTCCTAGAAACACACAACGCAAACTAGGACTATTCCCAATGTTCACAAAAAAGCAAGAATTTCGTTCCGAGTTGAAGTCATGACGCCCGAGGCTTTTACTTCTTGGCACACTGCAGTCCATTCTTCGCTCGCCGTGGCTTGGGACAAAGAGAAGCATTCGTCCACGTTGCAACGTGTTATACTGTTGGCATAGGTTAACACATAACTAATAAAACAAAGCTCATTAATAAATATGAAATAACAGTACCAGGCCGGCCTCGTTACATACAAAATTCTGGCCTTGGGTTTTCACAAACTGATTTGTAGCCCGACTCGTGATTGGCCTGGTACTAGGAAACATAACTTAAAATTTATTAAGTTTTAGTTAAATCGTAAAGTTGATAAATAATTGAAGTGTTGCCAACGTTTCAATGCTAAATAATTAAACTTTTTATGTGGATATGGAAGTCGATTAGTGTTAACATTAATTGCCGTTCTTGCATTAACGTTCTTTTCAATAAACTTCGATTGGAAAGGCGTTGTTTGAAAAGTACACGTTCATGTTTGAAGTGAATATTTTCATTAAAAAAAACTAGAAATGAAAAACCTGTATATATTTTTTGGTTTATTAAAACTCTTAAAAACAGTACTAAAGATTGAAATATTTTTTTAAAAACACATTGTAGCCTGCATTGTGTAGGCCTATCTATTCAATAATAACAACGATGTAAACAATAGGCGAACTAAATTAAAAGTTTTTTGATGAATCATCTTCATGGTATTTTTAATTACATGGTAGCAATTTTGTAAGGAATTTAAAGGTACTAAATGTGGAAGTGAAAAATAAGTTCAGAAAAATTTGTAACATGAAAAAATTACAATTACATTGTCTAAAAAAATACGAAATGTACACCCAAATTTTATCAAGTAATTCAATCGTGATTTTTTAACCTTGCCCAGCCTGAACGGTAAATGTATCAACGTGGGACAGGAAGGGGTGAAATAAAATGTCTAATTGCACCGAAATCAATCCAGCTGATTACTTGCTAAACTGTACATCCGTTCGTTCTCTCTCACTCTAGCAGACTGCAATAGGATACTTCCATTGTCCAAGGTAACAAAAGCCTTTAGTTACTTACAGACCTGTTTTTGTACTTTAATAATTTACAATAGCGCCTTAAAATTGTTTCAGACAACTGTTAATAGTTTCAAATAATTTGAGTTTGAATGTTCAAACTTCATGACATTTATATTTACTTTAAGATTAAATGAAAACACACAAAGATGTCATAAAAAATTGTTTGGAAATCATAACAAATTCTTTTTACAAGAAGCTGAGTTGTTTTCAATAGTAGTAGACTAAATTTGATTAGTGAAGGCCTAAGATACTTTATTCGTTGTTACAAAAAATTATACTTTATAAAAAGGGTTGGTGAATATTACATTTTTAAATAACGTCTTCAATTTCCTTTCAATGACACACAATTTTGTAAAATGTAAATTTTACCCACAATTTAAAAAAAGTAGTAGGCCTAATTGCAGCTGGCGCAACATTTAAGACGTTCATCCAATTGATATGAATAAATGTATCAATGTAATAATTGTGACACTCAATCATAAAACATAAAAGTACACCTACTTTTGGCGTTTACCAAAAATCAAATTCGCTCCAATAAATAAAGCACTGCTTCAATAAAGTTTTAAAAATCGTAAAACCTTTACAAATTTTGTTCCGGTAAAACGTAGGCTAAAAACTCAAAAAGATAATAGTAACATTGGCAACGGTGTTGAGGTACACCAAGTCTATAAGTATGCACCCTAGAAACTTGTAAACAAATGAGTTATAATATAGTAGGGAAGATGCGACGTTGCCAAGTTTCAGTTGACGCACAATCGATACACTGGCACCATGCGTAATCGCTGACACTCGCAACAATACCTATCCCTACAGCATCCCCTAAGGATTAATTAAAGATATATCCCCTCTCCCTTTTCCCGATAAAAGAATTATTCGCATTAGTAAAAGAAATGCACAACTGCGTTCAAGAACCGAGCTCGGGAAGAAATTTAGTCCTCCCGGGTAAAATGGGACGGAGTTTTATGTTGGAGAGCTACGATCCAAGAAATAGGATCGTAATAATTTTCTACTTTAAAACTGAATTCGCACTGATTATATTTAAATTTAGCACAATTCAAATACGGAAAATAAAAATTACTACATTTAATTGTACTTAACAAAAGTTTGTATTTTAATCAACTGTTAATCAACTACTCTTGAAAAAAAATACGAAAAAATTACTCTACAATGAATAGAATAGTAATAAAGTAATGTTTACATAATCTATATTAAAAAGTTATAATCATTATACCTGCATTAAGAGATAAATATAAGCTCAAGTAACAAAATAAATGATTTAGTGTAAACAAAAGCAGTCATTTTATTTTATCTCTTAAAAAAAAGGTTTAAAATGGTAAAGTAAAGATTTTACGTAAAAGTAAGTTGTTTAAAAGATATTGAATGCTCATCACTTGCAAACTTGGGAACAAAAATCCATAGGAATTTTAGCGCGACCAAGTTTTAAAACTTCAGGAAGGGTTAAAATCTTAAAAATATACACATGAGTTGTAATAAGTATTATTTTTATCACGTAGGTGTTAGCGCCTCTTTCTACAGATGTTTTTGTGTGGAGAAAAAGAAATTGATCATATGAGAAGAAAAAGAAAGATTTTATAAAAACCTATTCAATTTACAGTCTTTCTTGATGCTGTTATCTTAATAAATTATAAGGAATTAATTACCTTTAACAGTTTCAGTGTTTTATAAGTTTAACAAAACAAAACAAATTGTTTTTAAACTAAAGTGCTCCTGTTATTTTATAATGATCATCATATTGATAAAAGCATGCATGTCATGTGTTGGAGTGAGAAGGAGAACTAAATGAAGGGTAAACTGTTAGGCCGAAGCGCGAGGGGGAGGGGTTAGAACGGAAGTGAACAGGTGTGGACAGACTGTTGATGTAGAACCTCACGCACGCACGCGCGCAAGCGTACAGGTAATTGGGGGAGAGACTCGTCCGACCGAGTAAATACAGTTTAATATCACACACATGCAAACTTGCTACTGGAAATTTGATTGTTGCAATTTTTATTCAAGTGTTGTCCACCAAGAAGGAAATTTAACACTTTTTAGCAAACACATTTCGAATCAGGTAAAAACTGCTGCAGACACAAAATATACATTTCTGTGACAGTCAAATGGTCTTAGGTCCAAAACCGGGTGAAAACTATGAATGTTTGTAGGGTTAGATTATTTCGATTCGTTCAATAGATCAAATTGGCACCAGAATAATAATGTATGGTTATTTTTTTAACGATTGTGGCTCTATAATTTTAATATTTATTCTTAGTTTTTCACAAAGATTTACCAATATCAGAAAACATTTTAATTAGTTTTTGCGTCCTAAAAATATTAATTAATGTTTAAAAACAAGCACAAAATCTTTCTTCACGTGCACTTTAAAATGCACATATTTTAAATTATTTTTAGGAGGAATTTATCCAATATGACGGCAATATATATTTACCTAAGCATGTATAAGTAACACACTTAAAGGGAGGAGACCCTGTCCGCCATATTGAATCTGATTCCCACAAGAGCAATGCTACAGAATAAGTAATTTTTTCCGTTAATTCGTGGAATATATTTAAAAATTTGGTTTCATTTTGAAGTATTGTCATATGTTGATTGATCAATACATTTTCAATAATCGTTTTATTCTTTTAATAAACGTATGATATAAATAGTAGAAAATAGTAAACTTTATTAATTTTTTATTCAGTTTCAAAAAGAGATATTGCAAAAAAACTTTAGCAATCACACCCACAGTCTATTTTACTTTAAGAAAAAAATACAGATTTCGTTTTTTGACGAAATAACACAAAAATATGCTTAAAAGTGAAGGTATGGTTTTGTTATTTTAACATTGAAATTGGTTGCCAACTTCGCCGTTTTGAATTTAGGGAGCCGAGCCTTAAAGATCATATTATTTTTTTACAATATTACAGTAGTAACTTTATAATGGGCTAAATCTGAAATTCAAAATTTGATCTCACAACGTTTAGAAGTAAGAACAAAAGGTTGAATCGCTTACATAACCTAAAATCTTTATGATAATTCTAAACTCCTTTATACAAAATTCCTCCACGGAATTCTAAACACCACACGCTGGTCGTTTCTTGTGATTATTTTTTTGTACAAAAGTTGGCACTTCAGTTTAGGTTTGATCATTGGACCTAACTCCTTGGCCTTTTTAATCCAACAGAAACAAATTGTTAATCATATTATTACGACAAACTGAAACTACGGGCACAGAACGAATTACGACTATTGCTGTATTTAATAGGCCTTCTGGGTTATAACAATAACTAACTCTATGACGTAATGGTTAAGTTAGAAAGCCTAGTTTGGCCATTAGGTAAAAGTATGCAATTTGTATCGGCAATAGGCGTATTTCAATCGGGATATTAGCGAGGCATTAAGTGGGAGGCTACTTTGTTACAATATTAAGATTTCGTAGAACAAGTTTTGTAAGAAAATTAATTTAATTGGGAACCTCCCATTACAGGTATGACATTATTTTGGTATTAGTAGTCTAATTACAAACAATTTTCAAATCATCAAAGTTAATAATAATAAAATACAAAATAAAAAACTGCTAAAATCTTGAGATCAAAATACATTATTAACTCTTTAGCGCAATATGAAGTAGCCTACACCGTACGCCAATGTATTCATATTCTAGGCCTAACTGTAATATGACAAACTCTGGACGTCCATTGGGGGTTTTACTTAAATACTGTAGTAAAATGTTGTAAAATAATCGAAAGTAAAAAAATACTCATATCCTGTCAGCTTTCAAGCGAGTCAACCACTGTTTGTTTGACTTCCGCCCTCTTACCACAAACGTCTGGGTAGGCTATGCGTTATGATTTTTGAGTAATAAGTTTAAATGATCCTATCTTACTAGATCTGAAAATAAGGTGCCAATTTTTGTTGTGCGAATAGTTACTAAGTTCCGGAAATTGCCGGTTAGACTAAGACGCCAAGCATTCCGTATCGCCAGCCAACCCGAAAATTTTACCAAAATGATATTAAATTACATCGCAGCAACACTTCATATACATAATACAACAATGGGTTGGTGGTGGAGACCAGTGAAAGGAATGATGGCAACCTGAAACAGTATTGCCGTGCACCGCTGACAGAACGAAAAACATATTTTTCATTATTATTTTACAAAAGGTTAGATTTATTTACTAAGAGTAGTTTTCCTGTAATGCATAATATGAGTACTTCTACACCACTTTATTTTAGCTGCAGTATTTTTTTTAATATGGAAAAGTTTGGGTTTTTACCAAAATTTTCGGGAATATCTTGCAAACCACTACCCACGAAATTTCACAAAATAGTTTTGATATTTTAAAATTGAGTCCTTTCAAACGATACCATACGTTTATAAAATAAAATAAAGTACAATATTTACGTATTAAAAATATATATTTACTGGTTTACCAAATTTAGTACCCACAATTATAAAAGCAAACTGTTTTAGTTCTGATTTGTTGATCTTGCATGATTTATAAACTTTGTCAAATTCATTATAATTGATATCTTTATCCGATACGGAGAACATAGACTGTTAGAGTGATCTTATAAAGGTTCCTTTTTTTAAATTTATTTTTAAAGTTCGCAAACCTAGAACAGGCAAAAAAAGCTCATCTCTCTACTATATAAACAAGTCCTGCCATTCACGCAAAAACTTCAGTCCATACTGTGCATGCGTTAAGATCCAGGTCTGCGCATGAATGGATAAGGACACCAATACCCCCCCCCCCCCCACCATACTCTTATCCAAGAAGTGCCTCTGTCCATGTATCGCCTCCTCGGGTCAAAGCACTTTCATAATTAATTTGTGTATAGTGTCGGTAACTTTTTTAGCATAAAATACACATAACTGTATTAATTAATCAATTCATTGAGTTGATCCTAATATATCAACAATTAAATAATCTGATTGCATTTGCTTCGTCATCGCTAGAGTTGGTGAGCGAACCGAACAAGGAGGCGGAGCCCTCTACTTCACGTTTACTTTGGAACGAGCCGCAAATTTTAAAAGTTCCTGAAAAGTTAACATCTTGGTTAACAAGTATTATTTGTCGGTATCTAAATATTTGTACTTTAAAAATAGAAAAGGTTGATCTCCACGTTAAACAAAATATAACTGAAAATTGAATCATTAGAAATATACCGCCCTATTTTAACCAGTTTGTTGCACACTAGATTTTTTGTTAAAATCTTAGATTATACCAACACACTTTATGCGTTAATTAAAACATAGTCGTTCTGCGTCTTCCTTGGGCGAAATTTATACAATCTTATCTTCTAAAGCGAGAGATAATTGTCTGTCTGCTAAATGGATCTGGAATCTCCGTCTAAGGATTTTTGATTTTTTGATTTTATATGGGGCTTTTGGCCACGAGAAATCGATTGGAAATGATCACCAGTATGGGAAAATTCGTTTTCTACGTCTTTTTATTAAATTAAAAAGTGAAATTTGTCCATTTTAAATAATACAAAGCACAGCTGATGCA
This sequence comes from Philaenus spumarius, assembly GCA_018207615.1. NCBI lineage: Eukaryota > Metazoa > Arthropoda > Insecta > Hemiptera > Aphrophoridae > Philaenus > Philaenus spumarius. The sequence continues at coordinate 154,485 of JAGFPH010001108.1, read as the reverse complement.
AATGTTTTCAATGCCATTACAATAATCATATGTTTTCTTTTAAACGAAGCACAGCTGATGCAAATGTTTTCAATGCCATTACAATAATCATCTGTTTTCTTTTAAACTGTATTTTATTAGAGGTAAGCCTAATGTTGTATCTATTTATAGTTACCATGGCAACGAATACTTCTGCTAAATAAACATACCCTTTATTTAGTTGTTTAATGTTATAGGCCTAACCTCCAAACTCAATAATCCAATATTTATTATTGAAATCATAGCCCTGCTTATAATCGAGCTTTAGCTCGGTCTCCTGGTACTGTATATAATTTAAAAACACCAATCAAATAATGTTTCTAGAGGGATATGATTAAACAGCTGATAGTCTGTAGTCTAGTTTTTGTCATGAGTAACAGCAGTAGGCCCTATCTCACGTTCTATAAGCTATCTATATGCTAACATGAGATGTAGGCCTCGTGTCAGAGTACCAAGATAAAAACACGTTCATAAACACACAATGCTTCCTTAATTTAGTGTGCGTAACTACACAGTTCTAATGTATCTAGTGATGTGGGCCGGGTAAATACCCAGCGGGTGGGTAAATATAAAATGGGTATTTACCTGGGTATTTACCCGAGGCCAGGGTAAATACCCAAAATGAGGGTATTTATGAGAAATAATGATTTAAATATGATTTAAGTATTTCTAAGCATATTACTCTCAGTAATAGCCTTATTTAGAGAATATAGTACCTTTTTGAGTAAAGCCCCCCCCCCCTCAATTCCCCAAAAATGTCATACAAAAATATCCAACAAATGGGTATTTATTATTATCAAGTATAAGAGTAATAGCTAATATAATAGGTACGAGTACGAGTATTTTATTATTTCAAACATAATGCTGTATTTGGATTTAGGGCAATGGAAATCCTTCACCCTTTTGAAAGAATAGTAATTTTTTTTAATTAGGCTAGGTATTAATTTATAATTTAAGTCTAATTGTCCAAGTATTAATGTACCCTAAACAAACTAGACAAGCGGATGAAACGAGCAATAAGTAAAATCCACCTAGCTGCAGATATCTTAAGTCCTTCAAGCCAAGGTTGCCATCTTGATGCAGAAGAATTACTTGACGCCATTAGTTTCATATGTGAAGTAGGGAACAACATGGGTTTGAATATCATTGACATTCAAAAAGACCTTGTTGATTACCGAGATAAAGAAGGGATTTGGCGTCGCCAATTCATTTGGGAAAGAATAACATCAAATAAAGATGAAAATGAAGTGCAGTCTTTATTGTGGTGGAGGTAGCTGAGAGGAACATGTTTACTAGCTGATGTGGCAATTCGTATTCTTGGGGAACCTGTCACTTCAGCCGCAACTGAGAGGACATTCAGCACCTTTTCATAGATACACAATAAAAGAAGAAATCGAATTAACGACAGAGAGAGTGGCGAAAATTACATTCCTCTCCCATAATTGGAGATTGCTGAAAAAATACAAAATGAATAGACCCAACTGCTGCATCCAGCAATAGACCAGAGTTTGAAGATGAAGGCGAAAAAGATTCTCAACCTTTTCGAAATTGCTTCAAGCGAGGAATCATCTGAGTCTGAAGAAGAAGTCCCTAGTTCAAATTCTGATTCTGACTGAACCACATGTAGCCTACAACTGTCTATTTTTCTGTATTAAAATGAATTTGTAGCGTTCAAATTGGCATACTTTTTTACCCTTGCTTGATACAAAATTCTGAAATTGTAAAGTAATGCCTAGATTCTGCATCTGTTTTGGGTTTTATCTTTGTTAACTAATATTAATCTTTTTTTGGTCATTAGTAGGCCCATTAATTTAAATGGATGATAATAATAATTACTATTATTAAGGAAAAATATAATTCAATCATTATAGAACATTTACACTATATATATTTACTTGAAATAGGTTTGCAATACCTCGTAGCCTCTTGGTTTACTAAAATTATTTTTATTTGCTCATTAATAGACCCATTAGTTTAATTGGATGATAATATTAATTATATTAAGGCATAATATCATTCAATAACTATAGAACGTTCATAATACATAAGTTTACTTGAAATAAGTTTGCAATTAATCTCGTAGTGGTCATATCGTTGAAAGTTATCATAAGTACCCGGGTATATACCCAAATAGGGTATTTACCAGGGTAAATACCCAGGGTATTTACCCACAGTTTTAAATACCCGGGTATTTTACATCACTAAATGTATCATATATATTCATACCAATGTTGTAAATTATGTGTAAGATAAACCCATATTTACCATATCGACATTTTGAAGATTTTCATTTGTTTATTTTGTGACGCAAAAAGTAATATTCATCTATTGGAGCATGAATGTTCCCCCTTTTTTTAAGGTTTAGAGGCTTTTTTATTGGTTGCTATTTTGGTTGCCTATTCCCTTAACCGCTTTACTTTATACCAGTTAGTTTTATAAATACGTTTATTACCTTAACCCAAAGGACCCTCATCAACAACATTGGAGCAAAGAGAAAATTCAATAAAACCTGTAAATTAACATATGACACATCGCAACACAACTGAGAAGTCAAACGTAAAGTCGAGGAAGAGGGAGTTGTCGACTCTTGTGGCAATATTCTACAGTAGGGTTTCATTTTTCTTGTACGTGAACGAAATCCAGAAAATGTAAACAATATAGTACGTTATTGGACGTATACAATAAATTTTATTTGTGGTTACCACTGGTAGCAAGCTGGACGACAAGCTAACTGATTACACTGCTCTCCTCCAAATCTGTTTTACGGTAATGAACAGTAATGTGCAAATGTTTCAAGTATTGTATTTATTTAATTCCTTAATGTTTAGACAAAACATAGAACAGTTTGCTTTGCTTGATCGGAAAATTCCTTTATCTCGGTGGTATTTTATGAACTGGGCGCAGATTCAACGAAGCGAAATGACACGTAAATGGCCTTCTTTCGGCAGTCACGAGGGACGAAAATAACAATTTTAAATTTGTACGTAAAGTTCATAGTGTATCTGATGTGAAACATGGAAAGGGTTAACACCATCAATTATTGTAAACGCATGCGTTCGTTAAATGCCTATGCAATATTATGCAAATATAGTGAGTGAAAGTTACATCAAAATGAAGAATTGTGGTAAATTATCAACGAGAAACCTTTGATGCAACAGATACAGATGATAACATCATAGTAATATGCATAGGCGGGATTTGGGGGAGGGGGCAAAGGGGAGCAGTTGCCCCACCAATATTATTGCAAGTAAAAAATGTAAAGTTAATATTTGTTTTTAATCTATCAAATTTTACATTTTTTTAATTGCTGCCTTTGTTGTGTAGTAGAATTACCAAATTTGATTTTAATCCTGCGATTTTTTTTTTTTTTTTTTTACTTTTGGGAGTGCTAAAACAGGAGTTTAGAAATACACTTTAATGTCTGTACAATTTCATACAAAAATCAACAAAAAGACAAGCAGTTTTTAAAAGTTTTCAATCATTTTACAAAATACAAATTTAAGAGAATTATTCTAAAAACGTTCACCGATTCACTATTCTATACTTCCAACAATACGACTACTTCAATATTCAAAACTAATTTTCGACAAACCTCAAAGAGTCGCTAACGAATCGTACCACGATTTGGATTATAAAGACCGCGTAATGAATATAATCCCTGTAGATTTAATGCAAGCTTACTTTATGTAATCTAACCAACACAGTATCGATTCTATTAAACCTGCATGTAACGATAACATATCGGGTATTTCTGTCTGAACAAACAATGCATCTATCAGTCAGGCCTCCCTTTAACCAGAGCGCGTGCTTTATTCCCCTTGCAATAATTTGCATCTGTTACCCCCCTCTCCATTTAAGTAAAACAGTTTCACACGCATCAATGTCGCGGGAAAATCGTCATTTGCAAAGAGGGATTCTTTAAATCGCATATTTTGAGTTAGCAATTCTAAACAATGAAATGTATTACAATCTCGGAATGTTATAACGGAATCTTGAAATAAAATTGATAAAGATAAGATAAAATGATAAGACATTTGAACTCGATAAGATAAATCGAGACACGGTACTTGTCCCATAAGTGTACGCCAACTGTCAACAAACGCGAAAAATACTGGTTTGATGGCAATTAGTTCATGCTTTATTATTTTTAAGTTGAAAAATATTATAATGAATGGAAATTTATAGTTATATATTATTTATTGGTTGCATTTAAATTTACTTTCCGCAATACCTTCACCAAAATGATCTATTTTCCAAAAGAATAATTTTTCACTCAAACTGGGTTATAATATCAAAATTCATTTTGTGAAACACTTATACAAATTTTGTTAAAAGAAGTCATACAAAATTATAAACATATATACCATAATATAAAGAATAAACAGTACCAGAAACTGGCACATACTTTCTCACAAACATATTAAAATTATTAAACAGATTCACTGTGACTTCATAATTGTATTAAAGTAGGAGAGTAACTTATTAGCTTAGCTTAGCTTATATTATCATTATTAGCTGAATGACAATTTTTAGAAAGATGCAGTTTTTTGCATATGGTGGGTACATTTGGCTACAAATAAGCCAAATTTGATCAAAATCGTTAGAGCCGTTTTTCTATAAAAAAATAATAACTGATTTTTTGGGGGGGTTTTTGGCCAAAAAGGGGGATATTTTTCAAAATTTTTCAAAACCTTTTTTCGTGCATCCATACAGGCCTAATTGACATGTTTGGTGCACATTTGTTCGAAATCGATCAAATCGTTTTCTCTCCAGTTTTGTATACACACAAACAGACATAGAGATAGACATTTTGTAAAAATAACACCTTTTTGGACTCAGGGGTCTCAAAACGAATATTTCCACAAAAATTTCAACATGGATTTTTTTGCAGCATTGTGACGAAAATAGTTTTTTATTGAATGCAAATCCTATTAATTCTCTTAAATTAATTCCACACAAGAGCCGGTTTTTTATAAAAATAAAATAGGACTTAACATAGTTGCTTCATGTCTCCGCTGCTATAAGTTAATGTGGCTTCCGCTTCGGTATGTATGTCTGTCTGTATGTATACAAAGCTAGAGAGAAAACTATTCATTCGATTGATTTCGAACAAATTTGCACCAAACATGTCAATTAAGCCTGTATAAAAAATTAAGATGCACGGAAAATGGTTTGAAAATTTTTGAAAAACAATGCCATTTTTGGCAAAAAAAACCCCAAAAATCAGTTATTATTATTAGCTAAACGAGAATTTTTAGAAAGATGCAGTTTTTTGCATATGGTAGGGTACAGTACCAGAAACTGGCACATACTTTCTCACAAACATATTTAAATTATTAAACATATTCACTGTGACTTCATAATTGTATTAAAGTATGAATTATTAGTTGAATGACAATTTTTAGAAAGATGCGGTTTTTTGCATATGATTGGGTACATTTGGCTACAAATAAGCCAAATTTTATCAAAATCGTTAGAGCTGTTTTTTTTTTCTAAAAAATAATAACTGATTTTTTGAGGTTTTTCGGCCAAAATTGGAGTTGTTTTTCCAAAACCTTTTTCGTGCATCTAATTGACATGTTTGGTGTAAATTTGTTCTAAATCGAGCGAATAGTTTTCTCTCTAGTTTTGTATACATGCAGACAGACAGACATACATATTTGTAAAAAACACTTTTTTGGTCTCAGGGGGTCCCAAAACAGACATTTCCACAAAAATCTCAACATCGATTTTTTTGCGATCACTATACTTTGAGAAAGTAAAAACGATTGATTGTTTCCACTATTATTTAATTAAAAACTGGTTATAAAATTTGTTTAAAAAATGTTTCAACATGCGTGATTGAGAAATAAATCAAATGTGTTTAGACTCCGTGTATGTTGTGGTTTCTCCTTGATGAAACATTGAAGATAATCCAAAACAGCGGAAGACATGTTTGGAAAGAAAATCTGTCTATCCATTGCTGAAGAAAACAAACGAAGAAACATTTTTTAAATGTACAGAAGAACAACTGTTGTTAGTAAATTAAGTTAACAAACTCTGGCGTTAGCATGTTTATCTATTATACAGGGAAATCAGTAGAATTACAGCCCAGAGGTGCTATATCCTATTTTATTTGTGGGAGCAAAAGCAAAGTTACGTTTAGACATTTTTTTACGGGAAATTCACAAATGTTTTCCCACTGCAGCATATTCTTAAATATTACTGACATGTTTCTTGAATTTATTTCAGTATGGGACTTTACGGTAAATGGTCAAAGTAAAGCCAATATGGCTGAATAAATCTACGAGTACTTCCCTTTCATCTTACATTTCAAGTGCTTCATAATTTCGTCACACAATACAACCCCCACGGTTCAATAAACCTCCGTTTAATCAAGGAACCCCGTAATGTGCCAAATGCGATCTACCGCTAAGATTAAACGCGCAAAGAATCCATAGTCTTCCAGTTATGTGTGTCCGAAACAATGCATCCCTCGATATCATACGTGTGTTGTATTCTATAGATTGTAACACGAATTTACATGAAAAAGCAATTTCATTTGTTAATGTTAGTTATGCTGCCGAGGGTTGCTGAGGGTGAGTCACCCTCACGCGCAGTATGCCAGTTGGTTCAATGTCCTCCGGGACTGGGAGGCTGTTCCCCAACACTTGCTCCAGGATCAAAACGGCCAAATGTGTCTCCGAGGGAACACTTCGGAAGAAAGTACCCTCCACTCGACACAAATCTTCCGATTCAAATTAGTCGAAGTGAGGGGCCTTATCAACCTCTGCAGTTTCTATTTTATATGTTGCATCAAAATAAATGAGTCTCCATCTATGAAAATATCAAGTTGAAAATCTCGAATGCTTTTAAAACTCTCTCAGGATATGCAGGTTCCTTTGTTTCTATTCTCTTCCTACACATAAAAAGACAAACAAAATTAACTGGGTTTTTTCATTGTTCATTTTTGTTTTTAATACAACGTTTAGTTACGCAATTTTGTCATTTAATTATTATGTTAAATATAGTATGTACAAAATATAATTTTAACATACAGGTGTGCTTACGAGTTATGTAACAAGTTGCATGTTTTGAAACAATATAATTAGTATACCTTGTTTGCAACAATAATTCTTATATTTATCTGCACATTGTCATCAAATATATGCTCTATTAATGACTTGAGCAAAAAGTTCTCCAAATTATTTATTTTGACATATCTAACCTCAAATGTAGAAATCGCACCTTTAAATTTCAAACAAACAATATCTCTTTGTAAACAATACAACGATTTTCTCTTTCTGTCTGCCAGTATAGTGAGAAAACCACCACTTTTCCCTTACGCTGGTATTTATCCGAGAAGTTATATCTAGAGTTTAATCAAAATTTGTTAATATTTGAAGTTTTAACAAATTTATGTCAACACGAATCATAAAAAATCTATATATTTCCGATATATTTAACGATTTTGATTATTTTTTCCAGAGAAAATCTCTATTTTATTTGTGAAAATAATTCTTAAAGTATTTAATTGGTTATAACCACTTCGTGCAGATAAAGTGAAGGAAACAAAAGTTAACAACATACGATTTTTTTAAACATTTTCAGTAACTTGTTATACTTTTTTAGTGACAAAATTTATTTGATACAAAAGGCGGCATAAATAAGTAGGCCTATATCTACAGTATTACGGCTTTCTTACAATAATCTTATCTTACCTAGGGAACACGAGTCGAGTACAAGCTTGGAGGCGATGTGATGCGCTACAAATGTCAAATATTTATATATTTTCAAAAAATAATGCACTTTTAGATGCATTTGATGCAGTCCCGATGCAATTCTGTCCGAGCCGTCAATCATCATATATGTAGCTTTTGTCCTGATCCATTTCTAAACACAATGCAGAAAACCGCATATCTATCCGAGCTGTACTCAAAATTCAGTTATTTTTTTCTAATTTCCTTGGTCTATTTGCCCATATAAGTTAGGTAAAGGTTATTACGTTTTTAGTTTGTACTTTTAGGTATTTTTTACGATTTTAGGTTTTGCTTTAATAATATAATTCTTTGCTTGTAACGATTTTAAATACTAATTCGATTAAAATGACTGTTAAGCATTTCCAATAACACACATTGTTTGGCCTAAAGTTGGAACTGGGACATAAAATATGGTATTATAATAAATTATGGAATAGGAAAAAAAATAACGTAGAAATTAAATAAATAATAAATGTTTCTTAATATGTACTACTATTACAAATGTAGGCTATACATATGTTTAGGCCTAAACATGCATAACATGTAGTTTAAAAGGAGGATTATAGCTAAATTATTTGTCAATGAATACAAACTAGTTGATCAAAGTCTAAATATATATTTTTGTTCAGCCGCATTACGCTTCATTTATGCATATTAATAATTTCTTTGAAAAGTTGTGAAGAGCAAATTTTTAATTCGGACAAAGCCGGGTATGACAGATAGTTTACTGATAACCATACAGGTTATGCAGGTTTAAAAGAAATGATGGGATCCAATAGTAGATGTTGCAAACAGGGTTAAACGAAAAATATGATTACCAGTGAACACGAATGTAGGAATGTAAATTCTGATCTACAATGAATCCGAGGTTAAGTAACCAAGTCTGACCCTTTTCTAGTTTCCCACACACATTTGGATCGTTATACCACAGCTCAGACTCGCACAAGAAACGTACTCCAGCCGGCTGAAGTTTGTACTCAAGTGACACTCGTAAAGATATGAAAATGACAAGAACAAATTTTGTGTCATTAACTATGAGCCAAGGGTGGTATTTTATCTCGCCAAAGAGGGTTTCAAGAGGGTATCCTGAAGGCTTAATACTTGACTAGGCCGCTTGTTATTGACCTTTAGCCTCGAAAAAGATTGAACCTGTGAAAAAAATTAGAGCCTGGCCTAAACCCACTTCTACTCTTTTAAAAACGTTACATATGCTATAGATTTTTAATTACTAGGCGGACTGATTAATTTTTATCTATTTGTTGTTATTCATTGCAGCAAATAAAATTAAAAAACGCGACATTTTCAAACGATAAAACGTTTAAAATTTAACAACATTTTAATCAAGTCTAATGTTTAGTTACAGTTATACAACTAAAAAGTCGTAAGCAAATACACTTATCTTTATTAAGGATTAACTTAATCTATCGGATACAAATCTTTTATGTAACTAAGAAACTTTAAAACTGATATTTCCAGAATTCTTGACTTTTAATTACTGTATTAACAAAATTTTTAAACTCTAATTGCTGGTACAATAGCAAAGAAGCTATGACGAGAACAAAGCCATAGCCTTCACAGTTCTTGAAGATATTGTCTGTCCTCTGTCCCATTTCTCTTATTTTAAATCGAACCTGCGAAAACTGCACATGTCAAATAATTTTCTCTGAGAAAAGCCTGTGGCGAGTTGATTCAATTTCTTCAAGTTTTACCAATTTGTTGCCGAAGACTCAAAATGGTAAAGAAATATACCAAATTGTTAGTAGATCACTTACCCAAAATATGACAAACAAATAAATAATTAACCATTTAATTCCCATGGATTTCGTATAGAGACAATGAATATATTCCTTCATGTTGAATTTTCCGTCAGTATTTTGTTTAACGCTTGCGTTTTAAATAGGTCGACAAAAAATATAACGCGCAATGCATAAATTTAGCTGATTTATTGACGCTGCCGACGTAAAATGCGGTAATTGCAACAAACTAAGCCACTGTTGTCATCCTCGCGATAATACGGGCTACAAGGCTACCTTATAGTTTACTTTGTACAATCAACTTACACAGTAATGTTAACATAAGTTTTGGCCATGCCGATATACCATAGGCTTCAAACGGATTACCTCGTTGTTACTTGAATTCACTCAAGTACCTTTATCGCCTTCAAGGCACGGTGGTTCTGCTATTGACCTTCTAAGAGTGTGCAACACCTATACCATTTAGATCGGTTGATAAAGTGTCACTATTTATCAAAATAATAACATACAGATGTTTAAATTTTGCCAATGGCCATAAATGGCACTGCAGCAGAACTTCATTGTTAGGAGCTACAAAATATTATTTGACCAATAGTTTTGTACTTTCTAGGTAAAAGTGAACGACTCCATTTACAAAAGCATGAAAAGGTGGTATAAAAATGACCCGACACAACGGATTTTCTTTTTCATTTTGTCTAGATATGACGTTGATGAGCTCAAAGAGTGTTTTAAACTAAGCAGGTGCAGATTCTGTATAAGAGGAAATCATAACACTTTGGGGGAATTATCTATGGTATACCATAAGTTAGTGTCCTAATTTATTACGATTTAACCCAACGACTCCTTATTCGAGTTTTGTGAAACCCTTACTGATGTGTGCAGCATTGCCTTTCGAGTAACATTTGCTATCAAAATGTGAATTCTATGAAAAGATCTACAAAAATGTCAGTGACCGTTTTCATCTTACCGCTGCAACATTAGTAACAGAATGCTAGTGATAGGCCCTACAATTGTGAGTAAAATACCTACCAACTATGACCAATGTAGAAATTAAATCTGGAAACAAAATAGACGTAAGCCTAAACGTCATAAGTTTAATTTACAAATATGTATTTACCAGGAAAAGCTTCCTTACATTTAACACGCGCGAGGCCGGTCAAACCGCTATTTTACATGCGAGGAACTCTGGTTCAAATCACTAAACTCTATTCTGACGTATTTCAATAAAAGAGCTTTAAGTTACTGATAAACTTATAAATAGCTTTGTAAGGCAGATTACCAAATAGCCTAATAAGGAGTTTAGACTAGAGATAATGTCATCCTAGACCAGTTTAAACTACATCATCTAGAGTCTGGAGCTTTGACGACCATATCCTATTACATATAATGAGGCAGCGTACTCGGAATCTGAATGATCCAATCATAATGGTACGATCGGAACATGATGGATTATTTTAATTATACGTAAGCTCTGAATGGTTTGATTCTGCTCTCCTTAATACAATTAATCATCGTATTTCTATCAGCACGGTTTATCGCAAAGGAAAACCCGTAATCCCCAACCCATGAATCACAAATTACAAAATTCAGGTATTTTTGGTTTTAAAAAGCGATTTTGATGCCAATTGCCATTTATCATTTCTGATGTATTTTAAGGGTACGTGCAAATAATTATTTTCGGGACGACGTAAGTGCATAGTTCGAATTCTGCAAATGGAATGGGTTATTTCCATGAGATATTCATTACTTGTCTCATTAGCCTAACTGGCATAAAGCAGAGACGTTAAGAAAAAATATTGTCTTTTTTCGCTTTTATTGCTTCTAAATCATATTCAAAATAAACTGTACATCCTTCAATGTCCTATTACTTTAAATGAGCAATTCTTGTATCTAGCTTTGTATCTATCTATATATCTATCTTTGTATCTGTCGCGGATCTCGAAAACGACTCTAACGAATTCAAAGGAATTTTGTATTTAGGTGTAGCTTAGTTGTATTTCGTGTAAAAACGCAATTTTTTGAGAAAATCTAATTTAAAAGTTGACAAATTTTAACATAGGGTCTTGTGGGTTGCCATGTTGGTTACAAAATAAAAACGAAATAGTCCCTAAATAAAGCGATCAAAACAGCTGTTTATAAACAAGCCAATTTATACTGTTTTATCAGCTATTCATTGGATAGTTTTTAATTACTGTTAAAAAACAAACTAAAACAAACTGTTTTAGCATGTTGGAATTAGAATAAATTGGGCCTGATTTAGTAATTTATTTGGTCAAAAAAAAAAGGTAAACTTGGCAAAGATGGATAAATTCGAATAGTCAATTTTGTAATATAGGCCTGGCTAATTTCTGAAACATAGTATTGAGGTTATGTTAATCCTGCAATAATTTTTACTATATTTAGGCCTGGTTTCAAAACTTTAGTTGCAGAGCCCCTGTTACTTTAAATGATCAATTCTTGTATCTTTGTATCTGTCGCGGATCTCGAAAACGGCTCTAACGATTTTGATGGAAATTTGCATACAGGGGTTATTTGACGTCAGGAATTGAATGCGCTAGAATTTGCGTTTATAGTGAGGTAATCCAGTGGCAGAATAGCGTGCAAAAACACAATATATAATAAATTCAAAATTTAAGTTTTATGATTGACATTTTGTTAATAGTATTTTGTAACATAATCATAACGCTTTAAGTAAAAATGAAACGTATACAACAATTTTGAGCACGAAGCCAGCTGAAGTTTGTTTGCTAGTTCCACAATCATGCCATTCTTTCACCAGCAGCTGCAACACGTACATTCTTTCATCTTCTTCAGTGTGCAAGCTGGTAAAATATTATACGTTCTATAAACATGTCCAGCTTAAAATATTCCCGTAGAAAGTCCAGGATTTTTAACTTTAGAGTAAGAAATAAGGCAACTTATGGTATAAAAATATTTTTGTTGTTTTAATTTTGTTATGTGTGTTACTTATAACCAAATGAATTGTATAGAATATATAACATTTGTACTTATTTAATTAAATGTGTTCTGATGTGTAATGATACTAATTTTTGGAAATAAAAGAAAATTGAAATTCAGGTGTTCTATTCAACCATAGGCTATTACAAATATTTTCGGATATGTCAGCAAACTTTAAACATTTTCTAAAGAGAAACTATGAAAGGAATAGTTGTTACCTTTATTCTAGAGGCCAGTAGGCGACAATATCTTCGAGAATTTGCTTGAATAAGTCTTTTCCGTGATGCCGCCGTCGCCACAAAAACCCACACAAGTACGAATGAAGCATACGTAGAACGATGTGTGCCGCACTGAACTTTGTTACGGTGTTTTGCCAGCCGCACATTGCTTTCGACTGTTTGCACCCGTTTTGGTCTCGACAAAATTATATTTATGAGTAACTGTGAAATGCTCATAACAGTAACTTTGAACCGGTTAGGTTAGGTTAGGAAAATGTTTGAAGTTTGCTGAAAATGTTTAAAGTAATATAATCGAAAAGCGCCCATATTACTACATACTGTACTATAATAATTATATGTTATATTATATTATTATGTTAAGCACCATCAAACTAGTCTATTGTTAATTCTTCAGTAAAGTGACTTTAGCCGTAGGCTTATCTCTTTTCTAAAGCTAAACATTTTTAATTTCTTTAAATTACTTTCAGAATACTCCAGGAAAACAAATTTGTCTTTAAGCATTGCAACAATCGGTTAAACACAATCCGAGTTCCCTGATACCCAACCTGTTTACCAATAAGTTTACCTTAATTTTAAAGTTACGTTAGTAACAAAACTATTTTACAAAATTTCATCACAGTGACCAGATAGTCGATTATAAAAATAGGTTTTCTTGACAGAGTTTTTCAGAACATTAAAAGAATAATTTGTATTAAGTTAATTTAAACTTTCTAAAGTTTGGTTAGGCTTAGGCCGAAGAAATTCTGAATTAACTATTTTAAATGATTCGTCATTTTACACTAAAACAGAACGTGCTAACAACTGCCCATCTCCGTTATCGAATTTTGGCAAATATTAATTGTTTAATCTTTTCAACCCTTCTCGGATTATTGTAATCCACCACCAAAAATAAACCAATTAAAATCCTACAAGCCATTCTAAGCAGTATTTCCGTTGACACATTGTTAAACGACACACTACTCGGTTGAACGTCATTAAGCCGGAAATGTTTACTGTTTAATTTAACTCACCATAACTGTTCAGGATAAGCTTTTGCCCTTTTTACATGAAATCGCACTTTACCGCTGTAACGGAAGGAAGAACACTTGGCTAATTTGAAGAATCTAACCACGCCCTTTTCCTGCCCGAAACAGCTGGTGTGCTTATCTTCGAAGTGGGTGTTTTAGTCGTCATAGCCTATCTGACGTTATGGGATTGATCCTACGTATCTTATTGTTTTCATGTAAACAACCGTCATTTCCTGTATGTTAATTGTTTGTAACGCTTGGAGAAGAACCGTAAGCTGCCGAGATGAAAGAAATACAGAGTGCCCAGTAAGTAATCCACAACGACAAGGAATTGTGTCTTTGTCGCTCGGTAAATCAATTTTCTTATGTTTTTCCAATATAAATGTATAGCTCAAAAATGAATTTATAAATATCGACAAAATTCGGAATGCAAACCATCTTAAGATATTGGCATTTAAATAATGATTAACCTTGTTGGTTATTGTTATTACCTTAAAATTAAATTTTCAAACAAGCGAGATTAGGCAGAATTTGTTAATGTAGAAAAATAATCCAGTCTGACAATTATGTGTATGTTTTCTTTTCCCATTTTAAAATGCAACGCTTAAATTTGAAAAACAGAATTTTAATAAAATTGTAGCACATCAATGCTAATATTTAGCTTTATCTCTAAAAATGATTTGGATGTGAATTTCGCGCATTCATCCTCATCCATATTCACAAGAAATCAACTTTCAATACCTTTTTAAATCAGTATTACCAACTAACTGCAAACACTTTAAAATAAACTGCAATATCAAAACCGCCAAAGATTTCACCCGGAAGTTGGTTGAAAAGTTTCACAATCCTCATTATTTTACGGATATCATACTTCCTTGCTCAATTTCAGCTAAAAATGTGGACACTCGAAGCTGTAATCTGTAATAGTTATAAATTGTAAAGCCAAAGAAGGACATTCTAAAGCAACAATGGATCCAGCCGAGGGGTAGTCACGCTGAAGTGAACAAAATCAGTTTTTTTTGTTTTATTTTACATTATTTAACCATCGCGGTCGATAAGCTACGGTTTGGATTTGTCTCGTTGGTTCCGAGTTCCCGAGGCCGCCATTGCTCGAAACAAATCAGAAATTGTTCGGGTTTTAGCGCTCAGAGGTGACGGTTACACAATAAGCAACGATTGGAAACAAAAAGCTGAAATTTAATTGATTGAAGTGAAACCACAGTTGGCTTACTAGGATTTTATAACATGCTCTGCAATATTGAGTGAAACAAAAACAATAAACGGTACCAGGAACTGGCACATACTTTCTCACAAACATATTTAAATTATTAAACAGATTCACTGTGACTTCATAAGTGTAGGAGGGGTAGGAGAGGGGAAACATTAAAGTACTGTAGGAGAGTAACTCATAAATATTATTATTATTAAAACTATTCGATCGATTTCGAACAATTTTGCACCAAACATGTCAATTAAGCCTGTATAGATGCACGAAGAAAGGTTTTGAAAAACAACCCCTTTTTTGGCAAAAAAAACCCCAAAAATCAGTTATTATTATTATTAGCTAAACGATAATTTTTAGAAAGATAGGGCTTTTTGTATATGGTAGGGTACATTAAAAGCTAAAAATAAGCCAAATTTTATCAAAATCGTTAAAGTTGTTTTTTTTATAAAAAAATAATAACTGATTTTTGGGGTTTTTTGCCACAAAGGGGGTTGTTTTTCAAAAAATTTCAAAATATTTCTTCCAGCATCTATACAGGCCTAATTGATATGTTTTGTGCAAATTTGTTTGAAATCGATGGAATAGTTTTCTCTCTAGCTGTGTATACAGTAGGCCTACATACAGACATACATTTTATAAAAACAGATTTTTGGACTTAGGGGGTCCCAAAATGGATATTTCCACAAAAATCTCAACATCGATTTTTTTGCGATCACTATGCGATCACTATACTTTCTCTATACTATAGTATAGTGAAAAAGTAAAATTATGTCAGCAGAAAAACAAAACCAAAATCATTTAATATACAGGGTGTCAATTAAGTCTGGAACCGGTTTAATATTTCGTGTAAAGGAAAACTTGAAGGTAGATGTGATTGAGGTACCTACTCCATGTAAAAATACTATTTTATTAAGATATCACGATATCCCAATGATATATGGGAGTATTTAAAATGTTTGAGTCACAGCCATTTTGATTTTTTCAAAATTGATTTCGATTGGTTCAACCAAATATCGTTGTGTGGCATATCATTTGAACCAAAACTACCAAACAGAAACTAACTAACCAAAACAGAATTATTTAATTCTGAATCCAAAAAGAATAATAATTAATATTAAAACAAAAATAGTACAGCAAAATGGGGCAAAATCGGAAAACATGATTTCGTTGTTTTTTGGCCGCCATTTTTAATCGGTTAAAAATATGGGTGTGCAAATTTCACCATTGGTTTTTTCTTGAAATTCTACATCGAAATGAAGTATCACATGACTACCTTAATATTTAAAAAAACAAAATTACATTCAAAATGGCGGATCCAAGATGGCGGATATATTTTTTTATATCCTAGTAAAATAGTATTTTTACATAGAGTAGGTTCCTCAATCACATCTACCTTCAAATTTTCTTTATATGCGAAATATTAAACCGGTTCCAGACTTAATTGACACCCTGTATAATTGGTAGTTTACAATGCACTAAAAGTCGTCGCTTACAAGGTAACGACCCATAATTTTGGAATAAATCTGGAATTACTGACATTTCAGAGCGAGTTATTTGTAATTGGAAAATTCATCTTGCGGTAATTTTAATCGCTCGGAAATTTCACTACTTTCCCAGGATTAAAGCGGCAAACTAATACCTCTTACCAAACATTTCTACGAAGAACACATACAAGTAGTACTAAAGAAAGGAAAATAGATAAAAATTTCATTTAATTAGCAGCTGTGAATAGCAATCTCTCCAATTAGCGGCATTGTTAAAACTGGGCAAAAGTCCAAATTTTTCGAAATTACTTGTAACAGTTGATAAACATCTACAAAAACGAGAAAATATATTTTACACTTTCCTGCGTAATGAATTGTAAAAACCATTTTCTAGAACTATTAAAACAAAACTGTGAAATTATAAGTTGGCATAATTACTGTTGACGTAATTAAACATACATTTGCACATCTAGTTATTGTAAAGAATGAAAGGAAAACACTTTACTAAATGAATTGTATTTGTTTGTTACACGAAATCCATTACTGTTTACTTATAAGATCACAAGCCATTTCATGTAATTCAATAATAACTCAAATATACGCATAGCACTTATTCCAAACAAGGTTTTTATTATTATTTTCAAATTTGATTTTGAATTTAATTATTTGATACAGATTGAATACATTTATTGTCACATTCAAGTTTAATGCAAGTAAATATTAATCTACTTCTCAAGTAGGCCTACACCAAGGACTATACAAGATATATATAGGCCTTGGGCCTACACAGCGTGCCAGAGTGCCTCCGGAACGGATTTTTCTATCACCAGGCACGGATTTACGCCCTAGGCCAAAGTTCTAAATTACTCCCCCGTCTGGGGAGGGGGTGTGGATTTTTTTTGCATATTTAACTGTAAAATTCATGTTTTGGAGCTTCTTTGGGGGCTATTTGAGCTATTAACAAGTATTTTCCAAGAAAAAAATGTATATCAATCACGCAATAACATCGATCGAAATGCCAATACTTGTAATTTGTAGTAAGCAGAATCTTCTAAGATATGACAATCGTGTAATTCAACAATTTCAATGTTTCACATCCACCTTTGTAACTTTTATATTTTAATAAAAAGTTGAATATGTTAGTTTGAAATAGTTCTGCTAACACCCTTGTCACTCACAATTTTACTAAATTTGTCTATGACAAGGTTATAACTACATTTTGACATATTTTATATACAATCAGCGGGAAGGAATTTTTTACTGAATCCCACATAAAAAGTTAAAGTATAGCTGTATTACATAATGTCGTAATTTAGTTTAAATTTTATTTATAATGAAAAAAGTGTTAGCACTTCAAATATTCAAACTCGATTTCCCGAAAATTATGGTCGGACCAGTTAGAACCTAGCATTGAAGAAACAATAGTGTTGTTTCTTCAATGAACCTAGTCAGACCAAAGTAACGAAGATATTGACTTAAAAGAAAGCATGTTGAAAAATAAAACACACTACTAAATAAACAACACTGTCTATGTATTCACTAATGACAGTCAAAATATGTACATAGTTTTAAAAAGATTCTCCTCGACACACCCCTCTCTCTTTCAAGGCAAGTGCAATCCGGACGCTCGCTACTCACGCTCGACTAGAAGTAAATTTACGTTTTACCCCGCGATCTGCGCCCTAGGCCATGGCTTTGGTTAGCCTTATGGGTAATCCGGGCCTGTGTATCATAATAACTTAAGACATACGTAGTTATAAAATATCTTGAACCTCATATTATGTCCCAATAATAAAAACTAAACAAATAACTTACTAGTATTGTGGGACTAAAATGTGTTGTCTCCCAAAAAATAAGGGATTTAAATAAGGATCTGAATATAATTTTATTCCGAATTTTTTGGTGTGCATATGATCGAAACACCATTAAAGACCAATATTTTTAATAGTTTCGAAAGTATTGCAGTTAAATTTTCGATAAAAAAAACAGATCTGTTAGAATAATTTTTCATATATTAAAAAAATGTTGAAATAAATTCAAATTTTTGAAAAGTTATGAAAAATATGTTTTCCTTTAATGCTAGCGCTGTAGGCTGAATCTCTGGTCCCCACCATCAATGTATACCTTTTTTCTCATCATGATTATTTGTACAAGTTTATTGTTTACATAATTATTATGCAGGACAAAGTGAAACGGGACTTTCCAAAGATGGAAAGCAAAAGAACATCATACAGAACAAACTGTGAGCGTTATAGGTCTATATAATTTTCGTGTTAATTTGTAACTACTATAAGCGCAACAGTATTTAAAATTAAACATCTTTCGGACGGACTTCGCAAGTCCAACTTCTCCAGTATATTTCTGATAATCTCGTATTTTAGAAGTAAAAAGTCGTGTGAAATTTTAAAACAAGAAAAGATTTCGGTAAGGTGCTTGGTCTATAAATAATACCATAAGAGAAAATATTACAACAGGAAACGTTTTATGTTGAATATTATTCGTACCAGGAATAAATGCAAAATGGCGGAAATGTAACAAGCATTAATCACTCAATAAAAACGCCAATAACGAGGTTAAACCCGTGCCAATACCAGTTATGAAACGTACTTCTAATTTGAAAAGTCATGAATTTCCGTTCGGAATGTGTTACCACTTGAATGCTAGAGAAAAGAATTCAAACGTATGCGTCATGCCGCTGGACGCATATTTTTAGCTTCCCGCGTTGTAAAAGTTTACACGGATTTTGCCAGAAACCTCAGTCTGCTTGCCTCAATAATATTTTCTGTTTAAGCCCCGTGAAGAGGTTCAAAAAGCCCGAAGACCGTCCGAGGAAGATTTAACTCGGAATAGAAACAATCCGACGTGTTCAGAGACACGGTTCAAGGTCGGAGTGGAAACAGACTGTGGAGAGATTTTCTTCCGGATTACTACCACAGGCATGTTGTTTTGTATAACCTGCCCGGTTGCTGCCTTTTGTTCAGGCACGTTTTACAGTTCCCAAAGTAAACTTGCTACAATAAGAAACGGTATTTGCTTTTGACTTCTGACTGGAAAAGGTGTGTATTTACTTTGGTTGTCTAAGTATAATTAGACAAATTATAGTAGCCTTCGCCAATTACTGTATTTTGTAACGATAAATTTACACATTTGTAGAAACTTGGTAACGTCACCACCAAAATGGAAAATTAAAATTAAATTTATTTTATAGTATAAATAGCAAAATATGTGCCTGCAATTGGGCAGATTTTATTAAAATTGCAGTTTATAACCAGAAAAACGTAAGCAAGCTCATCAGACAGTTTGTTTTCTGCCTCCTTCGAGTTGTCTTAGTAAATCTTACTCAGCGTACAAACCAATGATTACGTAGTAGATTGTATACTATGTAATCATTGGTTTAAACGCAAATCACAATACATACCTACGATACTCAAGTTGGTATCGCTCAAATGATACTTTCATGCTATTAGCGTCAACGAGTCAACAGAATGGAGAAACTCAAACATTTAATGATTTTAACGCGTGAAAATTCTGGTTACTTATTAATAGTGTTATACATCTTCACTATACTTATCTACTACTATAATTATCTTCGCAAAGTTTCATCACTGAAATTAATCTTCACTAAAATAGCATTTCAACTAGTCTACTTGAATGTGGTTCCCAAATGAGTGTACCTCAGGATATCAAACATGATAAACAAAATTTAAAACAACATTTTAAGAAATTTAAAAAAAATTTTAATAATTGTTCGTAAAAATAAATGAATCCTGGGTTAAAATTAGACAATTTATGTTTAGGATATAGAGATAGTAAACGTATTTGTTTTCAAAACTAACTTTAAATTATCTTATATTCCAAATTCAACTGTAAACAATCATAATTCAGAAAATGTCTGGACCCAAAATATTAAAAAATAAATCTTTCATCGAATTCTATATAGGCGTAACGTTATTAGATGAAATGTAGTCTAAATATCAATAAAGGTCTCGTGAATCATATTCAACGGAATGTATTAAATAAATATCGGGCTATTAATTATTTGTCTACTCTACTTCTATAAATAAATATAATTACACATCACACAACTATGTTATGAGATACAGTAGAAAATCACAAAAATAACACTTTATTAAGATGAGTACAATTAACTAAATACGACTATTGAAACTTAGATCCATCTTGGTCAACCTGCGTTGAGAATATTGTGTATTTGACAAATACTAGTTTTAATCTTTGTAATGTTGTATTTTTAGTTTAACTTACTCTTTTGGAGCTCTTTTTTCAGCTAAAAGAATCGATTACTTACCTAAAACACACAACATATTTCTGTTATTAAACATTTTACAACACAAACATGAATACAAATTAAAGTTAATCAAAGATGTATACTTATAATATGTTACATGGAAAGTTCATAGGAGACATAAAAAGAAACATTAAAGTTAATATAACAATAGTATTTACCGTGGAATAAGGTAACAAGATTAGTATTATGGTAAGCTTATATCAAAAGACAGCAGAGATATCTGTAAGAATCTTGAAAAAAATTCTTGGTCATTTACTAGAACACACAAATGTTTCTTTCACATCAGAACTTATATCTACCTTACTTCAGTTTATTACATACAAAGTTTCTCTTACAAAATTATTTCGTAAGTAGTTACGCCTAATGAATTTCTTGTTTATTACCTATCTGACATAAAATATAAATAAATCTTTTGACATTCATACTTTTTATTACAGTTGTATTATTTAATACATTTATTACGGAGAGTCTTGTTTCGCTTTATAAGAACTAACATGAATTCTGTTTTTACGGGTGAGTTTTAAATTTGTTACGGCGACGAAATAATTGCGAAATTTTTCTATTCGTTCTGGAGTTTTATCTCAAAAAGGCGGGGCATAACAAAAATATTTCAAAATTATATCTTTGGTGTTTTAAGTTTTATTTTTTTGAATGTAAAGAAGTTGGATCCAACTATTCAGTATTGGCTATCAATATCAGTGTATATTTGAAGTATAAAGTCATGTTTTACGTTTTAAAGGATTGTGTAGGATCAGAGAATATGGAAAATATGACAATTGTGGTGGTAATGAATCAGAAAGAGTCACTTCTGGTTATATGGTTTCTTTTAGAGCTAACCACTACAGATGTTAACGGGCGCGCTACAGATGTGCTTTAAAGAGAAATCCCATGAAAATTATCTGATTGAATCTTAATTTACCTTCAAAATTATCTGAAGTTTTATAAAATTTTGCATTTAATATCCCGGAACGTAACGCGGGAAGTTAGTTTTAGAACGCATGATGAAACTGAAAACTTGATGGTGGAAATCGTAAAGCATCTCCAACTAAAACCTCGACTCAACTGTCTAGTCTTTAACTTTACCAACATTCTTAACAGTGTACCAAAACCGATTTTTTAATAACTTTTTAAAATATACCTCTAAGTTTGAAAAATTAAATATAAAAATAGGAAATAAAATTACTGAGAAAGTATAACTTGGTAAAGTTAGTATCTTATAAGGAATAAAGTAAACAAGACAAATGAAATATGTACTTTAAAATTTGTGATGAGCTAACTCTAGAGACACGTACTCAAAAATAACTTTTTCAATAATTTTGCTGCAAAGAACGCACACATACAGTGCTTGGAGGATAAGCAGGAGAGGACTATACCGACCAGTGGTTGTCCTTAGAGGTAGCCTTGGTATACAATTACCATTGTGTATATAAATGGGCGTTCTGTACAATGTTCTTCATTTAAGCAAAACATCTGTGAATACAATGTGGTACAACGTCATGTCTGTGTGTACACAACAGAACTCAACGTAGGTATAATTTAACAGTAAACATATTTATAATTACAGGTCGGAGTCTATATGGTTTAACATAATTTGGGTGTGCATGTACAACTATATATTGTTTTTGAAACGGGTAATATATTGTTTTTAATAACTTCATGTCGTTAACAATAATTATAATTAATTTAAATCGGGAAAAATCTGAGTATATCTTGTTTGTTATAATTATTACTTTTTTTAACGGATAAAAAATGTTTAAAATAATTTCATGTCGCTAACAATAATTAGAAGTAAATTTAAATCGAGAAAAATCTGATTATATCCTGTTTGTTATGATTATTACTTTTTACATATATTTTTTTAAGTTATTAAAATTTAAGGACAAGTAACGAAAACCCAAAAATGTATTCTGAAAAAAAGAAGCTCAATGTTTCTAGGCCATGTTCTGTCAAACGTGATGACTTTTTGCTTAAGTTTATGTAATTTCAATATTTGTTAGCTGTTTTGACGATGTCGGAGTCATTGCAGATTACCTAATCCTTTCACTATTATGCCTGAAATTGTTTTAATATAAGACTATTGTAAACTTATAACTGCTTTGAATATAATCATATTGCATAAACGGGCACACTTTATTGCTTATTATTTTTTTTGCTAGTATGTATGTTTATAATTCATTCTAGTATAACCTTAAAAATGCTTCTAAAAAATCTATCTCTGTAGATTTGGTAACTTTCGCTGAAGTGTAGGAATTCCAATGTGCTCGAATTGGTTTTTAATTTTATACTTTTTCAAAAGTTTAAAACGCCATTGAAGAACTATTTCAAAGCGTATTTTTGAACTTGTCATACTTGCTCTCGACAGATAAATATGTACCAGTCTACCAGACCAACCGTAAAATGCAGTGTGGAACCCCGCCAGTGACCGATGAAAATTTATTCTAAAGTGGACAAAAATTACTGTCTAAAATTTCGAATGCTGCGATTTTGTCATTTCTGTCTATATTTACTTGTTCGTAGTCTCCAGGTAAAAATTAGGTTTTAGAATAAATTACAGTAACATTCGATTATGTTAAATATGTACAAATATGATACACATAATCAACTAAAACTTAAACATAAAGGATTTCAGTCTATAGTTCAATGTTTTCAAATGTCGGTTGCGTTATAAAAACGTTAAAAAATTCATATAACCTTGATGTAAAATGAAACACACGTCAACCTTTTCCTACGGGCCAAGAAAACAATTTGGCACAACAATTTCAAAACTTACAGAAAATTTGATAAAATAAAGCTACAGAGTTAAACTCAGATTCGTAACAACGGGAGAGAGGGAAGTGCATTTGGTTTGGTCATCATTGTCTGCCACATGCTTAACAGGAAGTGGCTCATAACGGAAACAATAAGTACCTACATAAAGACCAGTGTTATTTAAGGAAGGGGTTAGGCCAGCTCTGTACTGCTACTGTCGCTGTATAGTTTACTAAGATTTATAAATACTTTTGGCAACGATGTACTTCCACCGTATTGAAAATATTGGCCATAAGGATAATTCAAAGAAATCAATTCCATTATTTTAGAAGTAGCCGACGAAAAGCACTCTCGAATTATGTAAATTTCGGTTATAACAAAATTTAATGAACATATAAATGTTTTCTTGTAAGGAATTAGTAACCATTTATTACTTCTGTACGAAATTCAATAAATTTAAATAGAAATATAATTTGAATTGCCTTAGTTTCTATATTTTACTGAATAAAATTAGTAAATTTATAAAAAAACAACCACATTCAATATTCTCTTATCTATTAAAACAATTTATAATTTACTGATTTCACTACTAATTTAAACAATGAATCATTCATATAATACGTAAAAATTCATACTAACAAAGGTCTAACTGATTTCAACTCACAATCTTTACTTGGAATATTAAAGTAATAGGATTGTAGTCTACATTTACTACAATGATGTTGATAGAAAAATTGTACCTGCCATTTTTTATTTATGGTTAACATACAAGAACCCGCGAATTTAAATATTGCCATTCACCCTATTAATGCTTACATAAGTCGAGTTATAATTTTAATTAAAAATATGTACCAACTTATACCCTTTAACAAGAAACCTTTTTTCAAAAAAATAATATAGGCTATGTAATATATCTTTCAGCTATAACTTATAATAAAATTGTGTTCTTCAATATTGAGAAACAGTAATAGATCTTCTACACACAGAAATTACAAATAAGAGACAATTAGACTAATAACCTGCAATTATAAGAGACAGGTTTATGGCCGAAATATAATTTATTAATTATATTACGACATGCGATGATAGATAAACAACTAGGACATAAAAACTACACAAAATACGTTAAACTAGAATAGCAGATGTGTATTGGCAGAAGATTGCTACTAGATAGGCAAATCGCACGACTTCCGGTATCCAGGTGGCACTGCCAAACTTCAAGGATATATTATAAAAACCGATGACTTAACAAGAGCTATAGTAATTGCGTCTTGGAATATTTATTTAGTTATAATACAAGAACAGTTGTTAGTCCAACTGTTAAAGCAGTAATTGTTTTAATCAAATGAAATAATAATTACATGTGGATAAAAGGATATAATATATACAACTTCTGTTCATTAGATATTAATAAACTGTTTTAGTATTGACGATTTCCCAAAAACAAATTAATCCTACATACAAACAATTATAAATGAAATGTGTAATTTATATGAAAGTATGTGTGTGGAGGAATATCTGAAACAGTCCACCACGAAAAATATTAACACTTTCCAGGAGTATAACTCCAAACACAAAGTCAGATATGTGATCAACGTACTAATTTACTAGGAGGCGCACTTGGCAGTGTTACGATGCCTTCCCAAGTTTTTCTAGGAAAGCGTTAATATTAAAAACAAAAACAAAAAACAGTAAACCCATGCGAAACTTTCGCGCATTCAAACCCCCTACCTCCACCTCATAAAATGATTTTGTTTTTTGTTTTGTTGTTTAAAGGTGTTAAACATGCCTAACAACAGAAAGTAATAAATTTCTATTGATTTTTTTAAACCTAAATTTAAAAAACAATGTGTTTAAACGAAAACTGAGAATGAAATTTCAGAAGTCGTTAAAAAAAATCCTCTCCACTGATACCTTGATCATCGCTGTAGACTTTGTACAATTTGTAAAAAAGGTATGTTGACTTCGGAATTAATATACGCCTAAGAGATTTTTCTATTTAATTGAATTCTAAACAAATAATGTGTTTTAACGTAAACCGAGTATATTATGTCACAAGTCGGTACAAAGTTATATCATGAATACAGAACCTATAAGAAGCGCAACGCTTATTATATGGAGAACAGTCAGCCCGGTTGGTTGTCGCCAAATCGAGCTTAGAGCGGCCGCCGTTAGGTAGCGCTGGCTGAAAATTTCCACCCGTCTGTGACTCATCAATCTTCCGCGCCAGGTGTGAGTGAGATAGAGAATGGCTGACTCGTTTTCTGCCTCACTCACACTCGCCGTACCGACGACAGGAGCGCTCTCGCTACCCAGCGGCTGCCGCACTAAGCTTGCCAGATTAAAATAAAACTTGACTGAATCTTTAATTAACATGGGCGTTGCGCTTCTTATAAGTTCTGTATTCATTGGTTCTATCATAGATCATGAATAATAAAATTTAGGTTATCCAAATACAATGGTTCTATCCACTAATACATTTTCGTCACAGAAGGCTTTTCTATTAGTTAAGAAAAAGGGAAGCCGTCAGAAATAATATAATGATTTACATATAAGTTTCCATCCGCTAACCTTCTTCTAAACAACATTTTCAGAACCTACTACTGTTATTTTTGTTTGTTTATTATTTACAACTTCAATTTCTACATTTTGTGTTAACGTTTAAATTGCACAATTCCGAGAACTTACACAACAGCCCACTAATATTTTACCGCGATACTATCACAAACAGCTCATCGCTGCATTTATAGTTTGTCCAAACAGCCGTGCGCCCTGAGTAAAACCGACCCTAGCTCCCCCACGCGCAGACACACTCACACGGCCTACCTGCCGCTGATCGTTTTTCTATGAATCATAACTAACCTTAGTGCTAAAAAAATCACATTTTTCTGTTAACTTTACTTAATTCTTACTCTAATTACTGAATTCTAAATATTATTCCTCGCAAAATGAGTCCAAACACGGTGCAACTGTGACAACTCTAAGCGGTTTTATGGTCAGTAGGTTACAAAACTATAAATTTGACTACTATAACAATCTATGCTGTACCCGTGGCCAAACGAAAACGGTTATTTTAAATACATCATTTGTAAGAAGCGAAACGCAGTTACACTTAACAGTTTCATTTTCCAGCCACTTCCTCTTCATAATAGCCTTTTGCTTTATTGGAGAAAAATCTTTATTTAACAATTTATAAAAAAGTTAAAAATAAGCTCCATTTTTTACTGCAAATTTCAGAGGGAAACTTATTTTATTTTAAGGGCGTTTTACTCTTTGAATCTAAAAATTATATAAAGACTATACAATCACGGCTACCGTATTATTTTAAATAGAACCTTCTGCGAGTAGAAACGAGTTGACTACGGTTAAAGTGGTTAGATATTACTATCTAGTGGTTTATGTATTACCGATGTTGGAACAGTTTCTAATGTCTATTCGTCTAGTTAGTAATTCATAAAAATTGAGACGAGTAATATAAAATGCACATATTCAATCGTATATATATAGAAACCAAAATCAGGCACCAAGTGAATACCAATTAAACGATTTTATGAAATGTTGGTGCTTATATCAATCGGTATTCTGTTTGACTCATACACTTATCTATTTAAACCTAATAAATTAAATTACACACGAAAAAAACATGGACCAAGACCGGGATTTATAGTGCCGTGTTACTAATAGTCCTTTCTTTTAAATTTGTTAATTAATAATTAAGTGTGTAGACCGACTATACCATGATAAAAAAAATTACTTTAAGCCTAGAAAAAATATAGGCCGGTTACCTAAACATGAATAGATAACGAAATACCTACATTTTGAACACTTTTGCACACTATACAATGTCCAACAGTCCAACCTTTACAAAACATAACAATTTAGTAAAATATGGATTAATTAATTTCATCGAAGAAACCTGTAAAATTGTGGGCAAATTTAAAAAGGATTTTGTTTAGACCTAGGAAGGGATACGAAATAAAAATAATACTACCCACATTTTGGGTACTTTTAAAAATATCATTGCCAAAGAACTCTTTAAAAAGTATTAAATTAAATCTTGTGCTGATTCGTAAAATCTATTTTCTTATGGTAATATTCTCATTTATATAAAGTAAAACATTCTACCTGAAATTTAGTTTTAGTTAAGTTATTGATCTCTTCTTTTCCCACTAGTTTCTAGTTTGTTATATTTAGGAATTAAATTATGAAAGTATTTAAATATAAACAATAGTGCGAAGAGGTTTTTGTCTTGTTATTAATTTAGGTTCATGTGTTATTATATGAAAACATAATGTAAACATACATCATACTAGGTAAACAAACAGTAGATTACTGTGTTCTTTGACCCTGAATTGAATTGAAGAAGGTAAGGAATACCGTATCAGAATAAAATAAATACTTTAAAGGGGAACTACCGAGGCGACATGAAGCTACGTATGAAAGCAAGCTTCGTGTTGGTACTTCTGCTTTAATACAGACACCGCCTCGCGTGGGCAGGCGGACCCAACAGGAAGCTATGTATTCTGTTATTATTATATTTTCACAATTATTTTATTATTACACCACACAATACTTGTGTGCAACACTGTTTACGTTTGATTATAAAGTTTAATTTTGTAAATTCCACTTTGTTTTAACTATACCGATTTATTCAAGTAAATTAGAGGTTAAGAATAAGACTAAACTATAAAGGTAATTGATTTAATGAATAATATTAAGTATAATAACAAACAATGGGCTTTGTGCCCAAACAATGTTTTTGTTAAAAATTATATATTACAACTTCAGACCATTGGGTAATTTAGTAAAAAGGTTGAAATAATTATACTAAATAATACCTTCCAAAAAACCTACATAGAGGCGCATTAAAATTAACTTGAATAATTTAGTTTATAAAGGTTTGGTAGAGGTGACTTAATTTGTACAGCTTCACTTAAAATCTAGTAAAATTAAGTTAACTCTAACCTGTACACATATATTTTGCTATACAACTTTGTTATTATATAGGCTAGGGCATCAGAACAAGTTTGTAAGTTACTAGAGGGCTCCGTCCCCTGCTCGCTTCGCTCTCCAACCCCCGCGGTGACTCTCGTCGAAGCAAATGCAAACAAGTTATTTTATATAAATAGACCCTACTATTAAATTCTAATATGTCTTATTTATTTTTAATTAGGATGTAACATAGTGGTTTCTTATTTTTAAATTCCTTAATTTATGAAGCGTTTATTCTCTGGCTTTAAGGAAAGTATAACAATCAACATTTTTTATAGGGATTGTCACCCTTATTTTTTCACCCCTTATCAGAACGCGACAAAATATCAATCTATGATACTTTTTTATGTATGTTGTAAGAAATAAATGTAAAAATTTTCAGCTCACTAACTTTGTAAGTTACTAAGTTAGAACTTTTGAAAAATATTCTAATAATTGGAAAATATAACAATTAATTTGTATTGTTTTAGGGGTTGTTATCACATTTTCATCTCTTAGCAGCACGCGACAAAATGCAAATCTAGTTTACTTTTTCTATGTACCTTATAAGAAATAAATGTACAAAATTTCAACTCTCTAGCTGGAAAGTATAAAAATTAATATTTATTTTTAATGAATTCTAGCCTATGTTACTCATAGGATAGCCCTGAGTAAAACTATTTATTAGTAAAACTATTTTTTCAATAGGTTCAATAGTTCCGGAAATTACCTCCTACATACAAACAAATTTTACCCTTTTATAATATTAATATAGATATAAACATTAAAATACACAAATAAACAGTATTAAATTAAAACGGCTGCAAGTAAGATAGGTGTTAGTGTTCAACTCAAACAAAGATATGCACTGTAAATATATACTATTTTTTAAAGTTAATGAACAAAAATATGACCACTTATACTGTATTTCTCTTCGTGAAATAATTTTTTTGTGTAAATCAGACGGATAAAGTGAACATTGTAACACCCTACAATATATTTTTACAAATATAGCAAACTTTCTCAGCGATTGCAAAAACACCAATCATTTATAGTAAATATAGACATGTATATGAATTGGTCTAATTATTGGGCAAAATAAACAGCAGCATGTAGCCTACGGCAAAGTTTAGTATAAAATGTTAAACTTGCATAGCCTACCATTTCGACTCCATATATAATAAATAATAGAACGGAACACTTTTTTAAAACATCAAAAACTATCAAATTGAGGGTCAAAGTTGGAGTATCGTTTTTTTACGAATCAACACAAGATTTAATTTAATACTTTTTAAAGAGTTCTTTGGCAATGAATATTTTATCCCAAAATGTGGATAGGCCATTTCGTATCCCATCCTAGACCTACACAAAATCGGACTACTGCTTACAGATCTCTTCGATGAAGTTAATTAATCCATATTTTATGTTGAGACTTCTAAATGGTTATGTTTTGTAGAGCCTGACATTGAACCTATATTGTGCAAAAGTGTTCAAAATTTAGGTACTTCCATTGTATAGTCGGCCTACACACTTAATAGTAACTATTTAAAATGTATTTAATCAATGTCTTAATGAATTCAGTTTGACCTCAAGGTTTTATTTTAAAGCTAACATGTTTTTAAGGCATCTTTGTTTTTTGTTTTTTTAAGTTACAGACTATGTAATAAACTAATGGACCCACTCAGTTCTGAATACATACTAATTATAGAAAATAAATTGTACATTTCACTGACATTATACAGAGTGATTGAGAACTATGCGATAATGTCTCGGTAGCTTACTACAGCTAAAAATAAGAAGAAAAAAAATTAATATAAACATAGGCATGAAAACGCTTAGTTTTCCAGATATCTGCAATTTTTTTTATAAAATAATTCATATCTAGAGAACGGTTTGACTGATTGGGTTTAAACTTGGCGTGAAGTTTAACCTAACAATGAATGATCCATCTCAAGAAAAATAATCGATTCAATCCAATGACGCTTTTTAAAATGGCGGCTGTTTGAACATTTCAAACCTAAATTATTCAAAAACTGTACATTAAAAAAAAACTCAAGACACCTTTTTTGTAGCCCTTTTGATTCTCTATCGGAAGGTGTAACTGTCAAAACAATCGGATGAAGGATATTAGCTAAGTTAAAGATAATGACAGCAAATGTACATACAATATTGCTTACAAACCAATTATTACACATAACTAATTTAGACATAATCTCACGTAATTTAGGTTTGAAATTTTCAAACAGCCGCCATTTTAAAACGCATGATTGGATATAATCGCTTATTTTTCTTGAGATAGAAGATAGGCCTAATTGTTAGGTTAAACTTCATGCCGAGTTTGAACTCAAATCAGTCAAACCGTTATCTATGTTTCAATTGTTTTGTAAAAAACAAAATGGATTTTTTTAGGGTTCTGAACCCTTAAAATATAAAACCATCCATTTTTAATAAAACAACTAACAAAATTATAGAACCACTTACTTTTTTATTTATCTGTCGATCTTATATGGAACGTACGAGCTGAAATTTGGCCAGGCTGTAAAGTAGGTCTTTCCAAAAATATTACAATAAATAGTCAATAATAGTTTGGAGGGTCAAAGTTTAAAATATCGATCTGAAAATTGTATTAACATTATGTTATGTGTAGTAGGCCTTTACGCTAGTGTGATGGATTTCAAATATTCTTGGAAATACTGTATTGTAGAATTTTATCCTTCGTATTCGAGAATAGTGGAGCTAAAAAAATTATTGAGTTCGAAATAGTGTTCACGTATTACTTTATAATTACAAAATTATTTCTTTTATGGACCAAGATATCAATAATTCGTACAGTTGGCCGATTAGAAAATTGTAAACTCTCGAAATACACGTAATACAGTAGGCCTATCATATTCAAATATAAACAGTTTTCGTTTATATCAAATTGTAACAATTAACAATTTAAAATCGACACCCTACACTACGGAACCCTTGTGCTTTTCTGTGAAAGTTTTTCGCCTAAAAGCAAAAAAAAGTTTCATTTCCCCAAAACCTTTGGATATTTTTCATGAAAGCTCTCCACTAACGTCAAATTATTGACAAGTTCATGATTCGACATGACGTGAAAGAGTAAAGGGAACACAAAAGCCGAAGTAAAAATAAAATTATAGGCCATATCCGTAGCCAGAAGTCCGAAGCGTCCTTTTGGCTTACAAATTATTAAAACT
The DNA here is from genome assembly GCA_018207615.1 of Philaenus spumarius. NCBI lineage: Eukaryota > Metazoa > Arthropoda > Insecta > Hemiptera > Aphrophoridae > Philaenus > Philaenus spumarius. The sequence continues at coordinate 122,830 of JAGFPH010001108.1, read as the reverse complement.
TATCAATTATTCAAATTCAATTTGAGCATGCAGGGCACAGTAAGGGGGGAGGCTTTTGTCTAGGTGGTGCAGAACCGGGGTGGGGGCTTCTTTTGTTATCGATTGGTCTGTCTCTCTCACTCAGATACACTACTCTTTAGTTATCGCTCTTCTTTTCCAATAATCTCTAACAAGATCATCAATTTAACTGAAAGGTCACTAGACTGTGTGCGAGTGGCGGGGCTCCGTTCTCGGTGTTGTTGGAAGCTCTGTGGAATACTTTCAGGTGTATCTGTGGGACGAAAACACTAAGAGGAATCTAGGATGCGATGGCTTGCTATAGGCCTGCACTGAAGTTATTTTAGTGATATCATTTATTGGGAATAAACTCTTGGCAAGTAGTAAAACCTTGACAAACTTATTACAGAACTGGTTTAATACTCTGCTGTAGTGGTTTAAAATATGTGAATCGCATTTGGTAATAATTTTAATCTTTAAGATATTTACTGAAGCTATTTCCATCCCAGACCGATGACTTGCCCAATTATGAAAACTGGTGAAAAGGGATATTTTTTCCTCTTTTAAAAATAAGAATATGTCACTTACTTTTGACCACAAAGGGAATCAATATATTTGTAAAACATAAGACAAAATCTTATTTCAACTTAGTTAATCTTATTTAGACAATTGATATTGGTACAGACTTATTCCAACAGAAAACAACCAAATTTAACAGTTCTTTAAAAAGAGTGTAAATTATGGTATACAAATTCAAATAGGAAAAGTATTCAAATTATTCCCATAAGTTGAATAATACATTTAAAATCCTTCCATAATTTTAGGTTATATTACAGTTAGATTCTAATTATTATTTGTTGGAAGATTTGACATCAATGTCGTGTAGGATTAGTTTCTTTCTCAAATGTGAGAACAAATAATAGAAAACATATTTTACTCTAATTCATGGTTAAGATAACAATGTTAATTTTAAAACCAGTGAGTGTGAATTGCCGAAGTGCAAACAATAAGTTATGGTGGAATCAAAAGCCAGACATAATAAAAATGCATTACATTACTTTGTACCAAACAAAAACGATTTAAATAATACATAGCAAACAAGATAAACATTACTAAAAAGAAATTAAAAGTCCCACAAGTAAAACAATCACCTTTATCCTTTTCCTTCATCATATCTTAACGCTAATTTCACATTAACCGCTTGCTATTATAATGATCGGCAATATCCTTTCTCGACTATCAATAATCTGGCATCCACGAAGATTGAACCTCACATTTCATAAGCCATAGGCTCACTTTCTTGCAATTTGAACTCCAATTTAGGTAATTTGTATTCTCCTTCCAAAACTAATTTCAAACGAACCTATAGCAACATTGGATTTTAATCAAGCGAGTGTACATCCGTACGTACGTGAGTAACAATATAATATAACAGCTGATTTCACCCATCATCTGTAATACTTAAACAAAACCTAGCACAGTTGGGGTTATGTTTACAACTTCAATTAATATAGTCTTGTGAAGTTGATTTTCTTAAAATATGAGTTAAAGAACTAAAGTAATAACGTTAGCCTATAAGATTTGCTTTGAGGTTATAAAATGAATATGAATACAACCTTTTATAATCATAATATTCATTTATCATATCTTCTAAAGCGAGAGATAATTGTCTGTCTGCTAAATGGATCTGGAATCTCCGTCTAAGGATTTTTGATTTTTTGATTTTATATGGGGCTTTTGGCCACGAGAAATCGATTGGAAATGGTCACCAGTCTGGGAAAATTCGTTTTCTACGTCTTTTTATTAAATTAAAAAGTGAAATTTGTCCATTTTAAACAATACAAAGCACAGCTGATGCAAATGTTTTCAATGTCATTACAATAATCATCTGTTTTCTTTTAAACGAAGCACAGCTGATGCAAATGTTTTCAATGCCATTACAATAATCATCTGTTTTCTTTTAAACTGTATTTTATTAGAGGTAAGCCTAATGTTGTATCTATTTATAGTTACCATGGCAACGAATACTTCTGCTAAATAAACATACCCTTTATTTAGTTGTTTAATGTTATAGGCCTAACCTAAACGATGTTCACGGAAATTTGAAATAATAGTTATTGACGTGAGCGAACTAGGCTCTGCTTATAATCGAGCTTTAGCTCGGTCTCCTGGTACTACGTACTTAAAGAAGAGATACACATTCGTTTAATTTCGGAAACATTCGTACATCTTCGTATATAACATATAAATATATTCGATTATTAATTTCTTCATTATAATATTAATAACTTCTAAATCATTTGATCTATCAATATGAAGTTAGAAATTAATTCAATTAAGTATTTTTATCTTTATTTAGATATATAATAATGCATATAAATACAAAATTTTAACTCATAGGCCTACAGTTTTATAATCCTTATAATTGTACACATTTACCGAGTTAAAAATCCCTGGCAGCATATAGGTAGGACTAGATTAAGTCTGTTGTTTTTAAATAGTATTTTTTTATTTTAAATGTATTTCTATGTGTATCTAATTAATCTGCCTGTGATTTTTCACGGGGGCTTATTATTAGTGAGGTATAGACATAAAACACAGCTATAGTAAAAACAATTTTTAATATTTTGTTTGACCCATTTATTATGTTTTGATAACGTTCAGAACTTTTTATCAGTTTCACTAGTAACACTTATAAATTAATCAGAAACATGCCCTACCATTAATTACGCCCCAAACTTCACTCTCACAACGGCCTAAGTAGTATTTATTTTACTAAAAATTACACTTTCCTCCACCTTCCACTCTCGTAACCGCTGAATCACCGCCCCCACCTCCTGATGACGCCGCCATTTCTTCACCTCCACAAGCTAAATTCATTAATCACCAGGCCGCAATTATTTAAGTCCAAACACCGGCCTTCTTATGCGGTGGCCTCGATACCACCGAGTTTTTTTAAGGATCTTATAAAGAAAACGGTACACGAAATTAGCATACAGGCCTTTCCAGTTTGTGGTTAGGTTACATTCTTACATGAAATTATATACTCATAAACATTCGGTTAAACGTTTTTAGTAGACGTTATAAAATTCGAGAGTCGACTGGTTTGTTCCAAGCTCCGACTGACTGTTTCCTTCTTCGACTGCATTTCTTGTGTCGCTTAGACTGTCCGTTCGCTTGGGGGGCTTTAATACAGTACTCCAAATAATGTTGGAAATGTCAATTCTTATCTTATCTGAGCTGGGCCCGCGGTTTGCCTTTTGGGCTGAATGGATTTGTTAGTTATTATATAATATACCAACTATCACAAATATATATATATATACACAGTCAAAAGAATATTTTAAAAAATAACAAAATTATGTCGGCAATTAATCATTAATTTAATTTTGAAGTTAAATTATGTTATAGGTATTATAGGCACACCGCGTGCAAAAAAAATTTAAAATTTTGCTGGCGGTTAATCGGATTTTACCGACATGCTCTATTCCATTGCACTCTACTATATATGTAGTAGGTATATACATGCGTATATAGCAGAGTATATAGTTTGCTTGACAATAGCTCTAAACGTACCATTATTAGTCACCTTTATTTATTACTTCAATTTTTTAGTTTGAAAAAGTTTTGACCTTGCCGAGATTCGAACCAGCAGAGTCCATCACCTAGCCTAGCGCCTTAGCCGGTTAGGCCACGAACGCATTGCTAGTTTAGTATATTTGAGTAGGGTTTATAAGTGTAACAGATTGTCCTACGTCATAGTCTTAACCCGTTAACGTTAACAAAATGTAGGCCTAAAGTTTAACGTGTTGTGAGTTAAGTTCGTAAGTTGTGTTTAAAATGGACCATTACGCTTCCTCATTTCGCAAATTTTTTTAAAAAAGTTTACACTTCTCCTGTATGGTCTTAGCACACAATTTAGGCTAAATTTTTTTTATCGTCAAAATAAAGTTTAAGACTTAAAAGTGGCACTTATTCCATAAATGCCCATTTTCAATTATGCTTTTACATTGTAAAAAGTTAATCTTGAACTTTTGCGTCGATTCAAAAAAGTTTTTGTTTTCCAAGTTGCGATTAAATCGTATACTAACTTCATCACTATCAAAGTGTACGAATTCGCTGAACATTAATTATAAGAAAATGAATTAAATATTTCGAAAATTGTGATGTTTGTCTTACTGTTACCAGTGCCGAAACAATATCGTTATAACGTGAGACTCCCTAGTGAGCCAAATTCGACAAACATCAATTCATACCTGTTAAAAATTATCTATATTATAAAGAATACGTCAAAATTCGATAGCGACATGAAGGAACAACTATTTATCATATTCAACATTAAAATATAACGTCCAACACTTTCCAAAACACGCTTTCTACCTAAACGGCAAATGTGTTTGTAATTTTCTGTAAAACGTACAAAAGACTTTACCCCTATATTAAATAATACCAATAATAAAAGTATTCTGAAAGACGATACACTTTGAAACTGTATATGAGGGAGAGAACGGGGGACAAAAGCCATACTTCCTGCACATGTTTTTATAACGGATAGTAGTGAAGTAGGTGCAACAGGGAAGGGTATCGAATTTGTGTAAGACAGTTTGCCCTTTGTATGAAGGTCCCCCCTAGCCGTAAGATGAGTATGTAATATATTAGATAGCAGAGCATTGTGTAGAGTCTAGCCCCCAGCGGCGAGGTTCAAGGTTCCACATACACCCTCTACCTTTATTTCGCAGACTTCGTTTATATTATCTTAGATGGTATTCAATACAAAATATGCGGGTTTAGATCAAATATTGTTTATTTTTCACGAGGAGATCGGTTTGGTGTTTTGTGGGAAAAATCTGTAATCAACCATATAATTTAATTAGTGTAGTATATGGGCGTTGATGCACACCCAGGTAGCTGCAGTAGTTAGTTTTACTGCTACTACTGATGAGAACAAGGTTGGATTCTGTTGTTAAGGCTCGGCTGCCTAGATTAAAAACGGCAAATTTGGCAACCAATTTCAATGTTAAAATAACCTAACCATCTCTTCACTTGTAAGCATATTGTTGCGTTATTTTCGTCAAAAAACGAAAGCTTTTTTTCCTTAAATTAAAATATAATGTGGGTGTTGATTGCTAAGGTTTTTGCAATATCTCTTTTTACAACTGAGTAAAAAATTAATAAAGTTTACTATTTTCATCATACGTTTATGAAAACAAGAAAACGGTTTTTGAAAATGTATTCAGCAATCAACACCGCATATGACAATACTTCAAAATGAAACCAATTTTTTTAAATTTATTCCACAATTAACAGAACAAAATTACTTATTCTGTAGCATTGCTCTTGGAAATCAGATTCAATATGGCGGACAAGGTATCCCTTAAACAAATATTCAAATAAAATATATATAGCACTTCAATTTAAGAGTTAAAATAGGCACAGATTGTACAAAAGATTTGCAAAACGGACCATAGATTAAACAAGTATATTTCAAATTTGTTATGTAAAAGTAAAACGTAAGTGAAAGAGGTGGAAAGAAAGTGTCGCATCATCCAAAATACATAAACGGGTTTTAATTTTAAAAAAATAAAAATTAAATTAACAACTATTTAATAAATGTTAGTAAACCATTTTCTTATATTGATTGAGGATTTAGAATTTTCTTAAAGGATTTAGAAACATTGAATCATATTATATATTTGATTTATTAGCCTTTATAGTTTTCTTTGCTATTACGAACAAATTCCCATGACGTATTTGATGTATATATGTATTTATATTTGTTTACATACAATTTACCGTTTCTTCTTTTTAAATATTAAAATAACAGATAGGAAATATAAGGAAACACAAAAGATGTCATTTTTAGTGTAGGGAAAATTGTAAAGAAAATAATTGTTCGCACCAACAACAGTGCGAGAACGTATGTTTTAGAATTATTACTGTTTAGAAATAAAAATTTGAAATCTGACATCGCAACCGCACACTCAGAACAATTTCAGTTTGTTCACGATACATTAGAAACTGCCATTAGTTTAATCCTCCAACCTCAAATTTTAGTGAAAAATATAAATTAATTGATATTCTATTCTTTTCTTTAATGTTTATTTTTTTAATTAAATTTCCAACCTCTTGTCTGAAAATTCCAGCTTTTATAGTTATATTATTACAGAACATGGCAATTATTTTACTATAAAACATTTCATATTATGTTATTCAATTTGAAGTTGTTTATATTTTCTTACAAACATTCAAATCACGTCCGATGAATCCCTAAATTAATAACCTAGCTTAGCAAAGCATTCCATGAAATTATTACTCACAAAATGGAGTCAAAAATATTTGAATCCAACGTTGGAGGAAGCAGGGCAACGCCTTCAGAATTCAGTAAACAAGCATTTCAAAGGAAACCCATCTAAAGCCAGTGGCACAATCTGCTGGTTGGGGATAAAAGCATACTTTTGCTGAATAGAAACACATGGCCAAACTTTAGACCTGTTATTGTCATCTAACTTATACTTTCTCATGTGTAAAATAACACGTAGGTCTGCAACTAGGCCTAACTATAGAAACCCCTACGTCCACCCTCCTAGACCTAGACAAGGTTTCGCTTCATCTATTCTATATAACTCGATCTGGAGCAACTAGTTGTTTGCTTTAACGTAACGTTTTCGAATTTTAACGGATCTTGTAAGTTTTAATGTAATAGATAGTAAAACTAGTTTAGCTCCTTGAAGGGGAGAAGCCTATAGATAATACCAGCTGTAGTCGATGGATAATACATGTGGATAATAGAAGTTTTAACTTTACTATTAGAATGAAGTCGGCGACGCCTCCGCCATATTGGATGACAGCTCCCATATCTGGCTTCACCTATCTTAAAAGTATCATCCAAAACTTCTACAGAAATGATTAATTTGTGAAAATTAAAGTTTTCGTTTAGGCTACTATTTTGTAGGCCTACTTAGGGGCATTATCTGAATTAACCTCTTTTAATATAGTATGTACCCAAAATATTTACATATTATATAGGCTAATTTAAACTGGTAAGTAAAATTATGAAAACTATACTCACAGTCCATACATTAAATATTTATCTTAAATGCACAGCTTCAAGTTGGTGGGGAAATGACAGAAATTTACAAATAATTTAAAAGAAATTTATGGCCTATAATTTAAAAAAAAAAATCAAATTCTCAATTTAAAATTATAGCTTAGCTGATTGATCAAGTTAAGTGTTGTGTACTTTTATGTATGCGTTTGTGTAGCGCGACACCGCTTGAAAAAAAAAACAATGGACTGCAACAGCGTCGAGCGGCAGTGCATAAAAGGCCCCATTGCTTTCTATTGTGTTAGAAAATTGTTGCCTTTTCATAAAACGCGTCCAAAAAATGTGCCGTTGGTTCAATAAACAGCTGATTACTATATACTACTATTTTCTCGGCATTTCCATTAACAGCTGATTTCATACTTTGAAACTATTTTTATTTTTAATTTTAGGTAAAGTTTGTGTTTAGAAGTAGGCCACTGCAGGTTCTTTTGACCCACAATATAACTCTTGTTATATCATAAACTTTATAATTTGATTTAAACATTTAATCTATCTTGGTGTTATGATTAATCCTATACCTTAGTAGGATTTAAAATGAATTATAACACATTTGTGTGGAAGAAGAAATGGCGTGCGCATCACGAAGAGGTTTCCCCTAATCTATTTTATAATTAAATTTCTACATATTTAATAGTTTACGATATAAATTTCTCAATTCCCAGATCGGTTCCAACAAATCTGAGGACAATGTTTCACATAACTTTAAACGTTTCATCTTAAACAAATAGTCTCTTAATAAAATCGTCCAAAAGAACAGTTTCTAAATTATTAAATTACAATGAATAGCATCAAATTAGTAATAACATTAACTGAGTAATAACATCAAAGAAAATTATAAACCAACTTAATTACTGACTACTAAGACATAAGAGCTAGAACGGGGGATCCTTTTTAAAATATTTTACTTTGCAGTAGCAGCTCGGAACCATTTAAAAAAAGCACGAAGCAACAACGTTCACGTTAGCTAGAAGGCAATGTTAGCTTAACATTTCAGAAAACTTTAAAAAAATCAGATTATTGTTTTTTGAGTTAAGTTATAATAAAAAACAAATATATAAACTATTCTTCTTTATGACAATAGAGATTTATTATTTTAAATAAAAAATGAGTAGACATAAGACAAATTCACAATCGAACAAAATTAAAAAATATATCCAAATACAAAATAAAAACAACAAATAAGCGATTTATGTTCAGTTGTTTCTTGCGTTTAATATAAATTACATTATTTTTAAAGAATTATATTTAAATATTTTACTTGATTTGAATTTTTTTTTATAATAAATAATTTAAAATCGAGATGTTTAACTTTAGCAGAATTATCTATGAACGTTTTGTAGGAACGTTTGCAAATTTGTGGTAGAAGGTAAGACAACAAAAATTGTTTTTATTTATTTGTACATATGCTCACAGACATAGAAAGATACTGGATGACAAAAGATTATATTAATTTAAATGTAATTTGCAACCATACACCACGGTGAATACTTTTACGCATTTTTTTAAACGAAACTAAAAAAACGAGAAATTTACAACCAACTTTCTGTTTTAAATATTGAAAGTATTGAGGGCATTAGAATAATTTTGTTTTGATTAGATCAAATATCAATCCAGACATACTAGAAATCAACAAAACAATTTCACGAAATCAGTAGGAATCGCAACAAATCAATGTTACTACCAAAATTTACTGCTTAAGAAACTAAACCAATCATAAAAATGAAGTATATTTTAATTATCTTTAATTAATTAAGGAATAAATTGTTTAATGTTTTTAGGCAAACTCGAATGTAATCTTAAAATGGAAAGCGTTTCCGTTTGTTTTGTTCTCACAATTCTAAGAAACAGGTGGTCGGTTCTACGAATCTTTGTCACTAACGACGTCTATGGCTTGGTTTTGAATACGACTGTACCATGGGTGAGCCCCCTGTTGACCAGATTAGGGGCTATATTTGTGAACGTTGCCCTGTTGTGTGGGTGAAAGGAAATGCTTCGCAGCCTCACAGCACGCTTAGACCAACCAACGTACACAAGTTGCATAGGCCTACTCTCCTGCAAACTAAAAATGCCAATAGCGAAAAACAACTGGTTAAAAATCTTCATATTTTAAAAAGTATTATATTTTTGTTGAACTAATTGTACCTGGAGAACGAAGGCTGTTTTGATACACTCAACGTAAGAATGAGTAAAGAATATTAAACGTTTACGTTTACTCGTTTTTATTATTTATGGTTTACTCTGAAGAACACGTGACTGCAAAATTAATGTTTTCCTTTTTTGGTAAATCCCCTTAGGTCATTCGTTACAACAGAAATAAATATATTTTAAATCAAATGCTTACTCAATTTGTAAACAAAATACTACTGAATTTATACAAATAAACAAAGCATCCTATTAAAACATAACAACATTCCACTGAAACAGAACCTAAACGCTTGTTAAAGGTAACAAATAGGCTACAATTTGTATTATTTCTCTATCAGAGGTTCAGAGGTGTTCAATTATAATAATAATTCATCGATAGGGTTTGGACACACCTTCTTCTATTCCATAAAATACCAGTGTTCGCTTGTAAACTTTTTAAGTTTAGTTCAAGTAAACTTAAAGTATCATGCATTTTCTAAAAGTGTAAAACAATTAATATTTAAAAAAAAGTACAGTTTATATTTTTCCCGAAAAATGAATCTACGAGTTTACATGTCATCAAGGAGGTTCAAATTGTATTATTGTAGTTTACATTGTAGATTTTGACGCAATTAAAACCTAGGTTTGTCAATCAATCGCAGTGAAATGAGACAATTAATACTATTTATGTAAGAATACAGCCTTTTATTGTAAAGTTGTTATAATAATCAATAAACGGTACCAGGAACTGGCACATACTTTCTCACAAACATATTTAAATTATTAGATTCACTGTGACTTCATAATTGTAGGAGGGGCAGGAGAGGTGATATTAAAGTAGGAGATTAACTAATAAATATTAGTATTATTAGCTAAAGAGAGAACTATTTAATCGATTTCGAACAAATTTGCACCAAACACGTCAATTAGACATGTATAGATGCACGAACAACATTTTTGAAAAACAACCACCTTTTTGGCCAAAAAAAACCCCCAAAAATCAGTTATTATTTTTTTATAAAAAACCGGCTTTAACGATTTTGATCAAATTTGGCTTATTTGTAGCTTTTAATGTACCCTACCATATGCAAAAAACCGTATCTTTCTAAAAATTATCGTTTAGCTAACAATAAAAACTGATTTTGAGTTTTTTTTGCCAAAAATGGGGTTGTTTTTCAAAAATGTTCAGAACCTTTTTTTGTGCATCTATATAGGCTTAAGGGTCGGCTCTAGCTGTCGGCCATGTTGGCTAACACTCCATAACACCAATGTTAAATTAAAATCCAAATTTTTCCTTTATTTTTGATCGGAAAATGATAAACGATATGTCATTTTAAAGCTATGGTCAATATGCATGCAAATGGCTTCTTCAAAACTAAGAAAAATATTTTGTTTAGTATTTATTAACAATTTAAAACATTGATTTTTAATATTTTTTTATGTTGTCACTATTAATTATAGCGAAAAACTACCAAGCCATTCGCATGAAGAATTTCGTCCCCAAGAGTTTGGTATTTTTTTAAAAACGCTATTTGAACAATTGCGGGTTTTAAAAAATATACAAGATATTTGGGGTAAATAGGCCTATACAGTTTAGCCCACACCGGAACGGCTTTACTAATTTTAATGAAACCTTTTGCATTTTCTTTGTAACGTAGATAAATTGTAAAAGAAAGTTCAGTAGTTCCATTGAATAACATTTGTTCAAAATCAAAGTAGACAAAATTTGATTATTACAAAGAGATAAAAATCCCTATTGGCTAACAAAGTAAACAGAGGTAGTCTTGCCAATTAATTTATTTGACATAAGCAGTTCAATTGTTGAACTAGCCTTAGTTATGGAATTTTACGCATCGGCAGATTCTGTTCCATGTGACGTAAGTACTGTTCATAACCATTTGTTTAGTAATTGTTGTCTTTATAAAGAATATTCCACTATGGTTTATTATAAAGTATAATCAATGGTCTTGATTTTTACTTTTATCATAGGTTATTATGGGCTGAGCTGTTGGCTAAGATTTTACCATTTTCTAATTCGAAAATAGATTGCATTAACGTAGCTTAAACATACAGTTATTTATATGATTTTGCGTGGTAAACAGATTTACTTTTAGTACCCGACTTTTAAAAGTTTTAAGCATAAAGAATAAATTATCTTTTCACATTTTTTTAATGATATTATTTGGTGGATGCAATTAGCAAGTGTCCCCCCCCCCCCCCCCCGAACTTGAAATGATAATTTATCTCTCTTTAAAAAAGTGTAATTTTTATTGAAAGTTGTAATATTTGCTTTAGTTTGTTTAACAAAATGAAACTATGTATTCCTACCAGAACTTGCATTTGTGTGCGAATGAGAAAGTAAATAATCCACAGCTGTGTAGCTTATTATAGATGTTTATGCAAACACCTAATCATGGTTTCGATAATACATGTAGCTTATTAATGACATGGGAACTAACAAAAATCAATGAAATACAATGTACCAAAACATAGAGAAACTATACGCTACTCTTCAAATTAATTTCTTTACATATGGACGTTTCTAGTTTCACAGCAGTTTTTAGTGGGCATGCGTAATACATTCTTAAGCTGAAAAATAGCCTCTAGAAGATGAAAACGATGAGATAGTATGTACTTTGTATGTTTTAAGGATATACTACGCTAAAAGTATTGAAAGGCTCTTCTGTACCACCGCCATATTGGATCTAATGCCCATCCAACACTTACTGTCAGTTTTAAAGAACTGTTACAATACTAAATGTAAAACTTTCCGTTGCAAATAATGAATTCGCTTTAATTTTCTTGTAAAGTATTATATAAACACCGCCGATCTTTTAGAAAATTTTCTGGAGTACTTTTGGAGTGGACGAGGGTTTAGTTTCCAGCAATATTTTCAGGAATATCTTGAAAACTAGTTTCAATATTCTTAAATAAATCGCTTTTAAACGTTATCATACTGTAAAGATGGATTTTTAAGACGTAAAACTGAACCAGGATGCGCAGTAGAGTACTACGCTAATGCTGGGTTGCCGGAATACTACCCCCCGGAAAACTACCCCCCCCCCCCAGGCGGGTTCTTACGTCATTTGGCCGCCAGAGATCGGGGGGGGGGGCAGTTTTCCAGTCACGCACACTCAAGTTTCGATGCGTTTTATAATCTTCAATCCAACGAATAATTCTTAGATGCGGAATACTACCCCCCGTTAGTTGGCAACTAACCTAACCTAACCTGACGTCAAAATTACGTAGGAACCTGCTTGGGGGGGTAGTTTTCCGGGGGGTAGTATTCCGGCGAACCGCTTTTGCTAGGGGGGTAGTATTCCAGTCGCGGACACGGCTCCCATATTGGTTAGTTGGCAGATTTCGTGACGTCACGTTTCACCTGGGGGGTAGTTTTCCGGGGGGGTTAGTATTCCGCATCCCCCTAATGCTCACTATTTCCAGCCGCACAGTCCACCAACCACCACCAACACCCTTCTCCACTCAGACCGCTGGCAATCCTCTCATGAGCGAACAGTTTCATGTTTTAAAAATTCAACTGTACAGTATCACAAAATATGTATTTTTTAACTATTAAACTTTTGACCCCGAAATACTTTGATAGATTACTTTTTAAATATTTCGTTAAGTTAGCATGCTTTATAACTTAGTAAGTCGAACTTCAGTGTAATGCCTTTATTTGGAAAAAATCGTGCTGACAAACGAGTGATAATAATTATCTTTTCTTTTAAGATTCCAAACCCTAAAAAAAATCTGTTTGCTCTCTCGCATTCTTTAAAACTACTTGCATACGTTTTGGAATGATAAAACGTTAGTATAATAAACGTTTAAAAAAGTCCCTATTGTACGAACGCAGAAACTAGTTTTTCGGAATCCCTATTTATAAGCGTTGGTCTGATTCAGACTAAGGTTTCTGTAAAAGTTCTTACATCTCGGTTCAGCCAATCAGGTTTCGGTTCACACAGTTTTCTCTCGACAATTGTAACGCACTCTATTGTGCTCCTTTACTCTGGCAATTTACTGTCTTTCTTTCCGTCACATAAGGTTTCTATACAAGAGGATGCTTTGTCATTATTTTACCGGAATCTACAGAAATAATTCAATTAAAATATACAATTGCCAGTGAAATGGACATAGCGCTGCTTCCGCGTGCGTGTGCTTAAGAAGCGTATATGCAAAATATAATTCGATTTGGCTGGTAGAAAGTTTCTAATTAATTTTGTAATGATCTGAGTGGAGTTACTCAAAGACGAAAACTCAAAGACTGATGTGAATTGTGTACAATGGTGTCTCTGAATTTGACACACTATTTGGTATAGTAATACAATATTCGAGCAAACGTAAATGTTAAACGGCGGTCATTTTAAGGTTTTTAAACTCATTTGAGTAAAAGCGTCTGCAAGCTTTACCCATGTACATAACAAGGCTAGTTGAAAACTATATATTATGAAAAGGAATCGCTTTTATTTATTGAGATTTAACAAAATAAAACTTCCTATAAGATTTTAAAGAAACTTGTATGTATGTGTTAATTCACTGCCACAATAAAATCTGCCTAATTAGCAGGTACCAATATTCCCATGCGATCCTAACTACAACTGAAATATGTTGCCAAGTTTGCAGTAAATACGACGGAGGAGGGGATACGTCTACTTTTAGTGGAATACGCAACGTACAAACATTACCGTTGGTTTGGACCCACATGCTAGGGATGAGCATCGATAGTTAAAACATCGATGTTAAAATCGGCAGTAACCATCGATGTAACAATTATATCGACCTGAAAACATCGATGTATTTTAACGGT